>JAOTOK010098286.1:0-27295 GCA_025770025.1 Virgularia gustaviana | reverse complement strand
CTTTGTTGACGTAAGTGAGTATTATGCATCGTTGTTGACGTTTTTTTTACTTTTTCCGACTAATCACCTGTTGTATTCCTACTAAAACAAATAATCGCCTCAGGCTCGGTGAATATCGGTGAATTCGGCTCGGTGATTATTCACCGATATTCACCTCGCCTTCGGCGATTATTTGTTAAATAATAAATTTGAAAGTGGAGGCATTGTATATAGAAAAATTGTCTGCAAAACAACAAAATAATTTATTATTGTTCTTACAAGACCATTTGTTATTTTCTTCGGTTTTCAAGGGCGATGACTTTTCGTTATCAGAAACTATTAAAATTCCATTACCAAATGGTAGTATGCTGCTCATGTCTGGAGCAACACAGCATGATTGGCAGGTAAACAATTGTTTTATCCGGTTGTAATTATAGTTATAAAGTGCTACTGTGCAAGTTATTTTCTTTATTTACTCATTTGTTTTTGAAATGCATGCTTTTGAAAACGACGTATTTAAGTCTGAAGGTCCGTCTTGCGTGGAAGTTTGGGACTCGGGGAAAGAAGTTTTGTATTTTAGCTGTGGAACAGACATCATTCAAAGCACCCTTAAACCGATATGTATTCCAAATTACTTTTTGTGACACGAGATATAATTGAGCTTCCCAGTGATTGCGCAAGGGCCGATCCAGACTTGAACAGAGTTTGTAGCAGGGTAGAAATGACTGTTTTCGATAATATATTCAATTAATTTGATGTTTCAGTCATTGTATTTTGACCATTTCAAAGTTGTGCTCGTCGGAGTTTTCCTCAAAAAACTAAGTAAACTCTAAAACTCTTGAATATTTCTCTCAGTTAATAAATTCTCAATTAATTTGAATCTCGACTATCGTACGGCAGAGACTGACCGACATACATCAGCGTATTCTTGTCAGTCAATTCGATACCATTCTAGATTGGCCATGCGTCATACAACAAATAATAGGTAATGTTGTTGAAATAAAACAATACATTGAAGTACACTGGCATTTGTTGACAAAGAAACTGTTGCAGCGACACCAATATTGACCAAAATTAATTACTATAATGGCCCCTGAGAAGTAAATAACAAGTATAAATTAGAAATCAAAGCTACATATAATATTTCTTTATTATACCCATATATATAATACCCGGGGATGAATATTAAACGACATTTTTGTATTTTGTAGCACCGGATACCGAAGGAATATCATAGCCGTGGCCCACGTATCAATTTGACATTTCGAAATATATCACCATGTGTTACGTAGTAATAATGTAGCATTTCGCTCAGAAAAGATTATTTATTTCAATGGGATATCCTGTACGATTATTAGTCAAAAACTTGAAAATGTTAATAGGCCAGAAGCCATAGGTCTTATAAGCAACCGTATCGCAAGGCCGCCGGAACAGGGGCGGCTGGGGCCGCCTAGCCGCTCCACTTTTTCGTCCAAACGTGAATTTAAGCAACCAGTAGTCTGACGGTTTTTGAAGTACTTTGTAAGCCATAAAATGTTGTTACATACAAACATTATGTACTTCGTACTTTTTTCTATGATTTAAGGCCGCTCCACTTATAAAAATCTTCCGGCGGCCTTGCATTGGTAACGCGTTAAAGAAAAGAAAAATACGTACGATGGAAAAAACGACAACGGACGGATACTCAAAATCTGCTGAAGAAGAACAGGAGTGAATGCTGAATCATTGTTTTATCAACGTAATATTTTATTGATTAAGAATTTAAACGTATTAATAATTTCGTGGAAAATTTCCCCAAAAGGGGGCTTAAAACAGCCCTTCTCGGTGAAATAGGGGAGTTCACTAATTTGATTTGTCGCAAATTGAGGTGGACCGTTTTTTCTCCACCTGAAAAAGTGGCCGATTACTAATATAAGAAATCTGTAATTTTTATGATCAGTGATCATAGAGTAATTTCCATAGCATGACCAAATTGTCAGTTTGCATGGCTACGTCACAGTGTTCGGCCCAGTCGAAATTTGTTGCATGGTTCAATTCTTTGTGTGACCATCGCCCGGATAATAACCCGCGGGAAAAGTACATTGCGGGATACGCGGGTAGTCTCTTGAATGTATGTCAAGTGTGTACAGACTACGCAGGTAACATGACGGCATCGGCGCTATCTTGTTGGTTCTCTACTGACTAAAATCACAATTAATGTCGCACATGACCCATGACAATTCCACTCGCCCCCAGTTATATTCGTGTGGTGTATACTTTATATACCTTATGCGTTAAGTTCGACATTTGGGCTGTTGCAAGTGTCATAATAAGGTCAGTTGTTGGATCTGAGAAGGAGCAATGTTTGGTGCCCCCGGGGTTGCACGTCGGCTACGGGGTCCTCATTGGTCCCTCAATTACAATTTCTAGTTTGACTCTTTGCCATTTATTTATTTCACCTGTAAAACCGTAACGACCCAGCTTCTTGACAAACGAAAATGAGCGCACGATCTCTAATGGTCGAGTATAACCCAGTTAACTCTATAAGGAGACGGGAACGATTCCTATAATAGAGTTCAATGATATAACCACAAAAATATTAATTTTGGTGAAATTGGCGCGTCACAAGTCCAACTTTATTTATTCTCTTCATTACTATCAAAAAAAGCCAAAAGGAAACACACATTGGACAAATACTGTTATATTTAGAAAGTATTATAACATTCGGTGAGTACAATAAGCTGCCAATGTAATGTAGCAAGTATGGTCTCATCAACAACACGTCTACAGTACTGTCATCCATCATAACTACGTCACTACAAGCATACTTGAACTTTTATTAGAAATACATGTATTTCACGAAAGCTACGTCTTGGGGATTGCAGACAATATATAACTAGACATGTCAATAGTACAGTGCATTATCTACCATATTGCACTGAAACTGAAAAAATCAATCGTTGTCACTCATTACAAGCATTATAGCCATAGTTAGAAAGTCAACAAAAAGAAAATTCTAAATGCACGTCCATTACAAAATATGAGCAAAAAGAAGGAATCTCAGTTCACTAAATATCAATCATGCAGTAACACCGTCCACATGGTAATATGTTCTTCTCAGGTGATGCTCTTGATGTGCTTTGAAAAATGAAATAAAGAACTCGCTCCATCCTCCAGTTCGTACGCGAAGCAAATTGTATTTCTCTGGGTTGTTAACGGCGGCGGAGTATGTGTCTGTGTTTGCGCACGTCACTGTGAAAATAACCAGAAATTTCAATCTTTAAAATACCCGATCGTGCGTAACCGAACACGGGGTTTTTTCTGGTAATGGGGCACGGCGGGGTAATTTCTACTTGTGGGGTGCCTATTCGTGGTTTTCACAAATAAAATTTGCATCAATTTTCTGCTCTGTTGAGTATCGGAACTTTGAACTGGGACACAAATATGGCTGCCATGACATCGAGTGAAAACCAAGAATATTCGGGAAATTCAATCTCGTCCCCAGATCCTTACGGTCTGCGCCCGGGAATCATGTCATTAAGATAGGGAAAGACTCATGCAACAAACTAAACATATAGTAGAGTACTTACAGTATATATTATCAGCAAACGTTTGTAACCAAAGGACGCAAGATTAATTATTCAATCAGATTTGACAGAAACAATATACGCGCAAGTGTATGCAAATTTATTACACTGACTACATGTGTGAATATAGTATTGTAATCTTTTAAAAACAAACTACCCGAAAGTCCACAAGAACTACAAAAAAACACAAATCGTATTATATTTACGTTTGGCAATGGCTCTACCTGTCAAGATATTTCCTCCTAACTTTTCCTTCTCTTCAGCATAAGATGCAAGGAAGGCAACGAGATCATCCTCCTTAAAATCTTCTCTAATCTTCAAGTCAACTTCTGCACCGTTAACCACTCCCTTGTTGATGTCATCTTTGTTCCAGCATGACAATGCTCTGGAAATGAAAGCAAAAAATTATCGAAACTATATTTTTTACAGGTGAGAATGCAGGTTTTTCCGTGCACAGTCAAACATATTACAACCAGTCTCCATCATGTTGACGTCGATTGTAGTTATATCCATCTAGGCTAGGGTAGAACACTTATGAGAGACCTACTTACACGTGACGTAGCTAGTTAGAACGGAGGACGAGGGTCATGCGAAGAGATTTTAGCTATATTCTAATTAAATCTTCAAATGTAAAATGTGCTTAACCCTGACACTGAAAACCCATTTTCGACGTTCTAGGTCGCTGTAATTAGCGTAATACGTTTAAAATACTTGCTTGTACAATTCTGTATTCTTCGGATTGAATGACATGTCCTGAGGTGACGGTGCGGCACTCATGTCACTGGCCAGTGGCATACCACTTCTTCTGCCTTCAGCGGATGCACCACAAGATAGCCCCCACCCAACATAACCCTCAAAGCAGCCGGAACCGGGGGTAAATAAGATTTGAAACTCTACACCAGGCTTTGAGTATTTCTTTGTCAAAGAATCTAACAGTTGCGACAATGGCGCATTCTTGTCTCGGTCAGGACCTGTCAACTTTTTCATTGTTGTAGCAATGAGATTTGCAACGAAGTCAGATATCTTCTTGATATCTTTGACGTTAGCTGCTTCAGCCGTTCCAAACTTTGGAAGTTTCAGGGCAAGATCTCGTACGTGCTTGTAAAAGTCGATCTTTCTCTGGCGACGTATTTCGTCGGAAACGGTATCGTGAACTGGTTCTTGGATGTTCACCCCCCAGTCGGACTTCAAGCAAGTGACCATCTCATCTAAGGATAGTATGGAAGTGCCTTGATCAAAGCACAGCTTCTTGATTGCGTATAGGGAGTCGATAGCGTTAGCGAACCCGACATGCATAACCGAGATCATCTTATACAAGGCACCACCATCAGTGATGTCGCGTCGTGTTTCCAAGCAACCAGTTATCATGGAAGAAAGCAAGGGACTGGGACAAGCTGAGGAGATATTCCCGTAGTTAGAGAGAAGACCAACGAGATTTTGCTGCGTCTTCACTTCAAAATGAAACTTGAATAGCTCTAGGACCTTTTCAAATTCTCCTATATCCGAGGCCGGTTCGGTAGGTCGGGATTGTGGTGTGCCGTTGAGATAAGACGGACCTGCACTGATGTAGGTGGCACCTTCGTTGATTGCCATTTCTATAATTTGCAGCAAAGGTATATACGTAAAAGCGAACTCGGTACACCCAGCAATGATTGGTTCATAGCACCCATCACAAGCCAGTTCGTACGCATTCTGTTTATCTTGATCGGTGACGTTGCTCTTGTATATCTTCAGTACATCGGTTACCCCGGCAACAAGGCGGTCATCTTGCAGGATAATTGGGTGAGCGCCTCCACTCAGGATGGACTTGGCGGCTTCTCGCAGGTACTTCTCTTCAATACCGTGATGCACACGTAGAGACACACATGGTGAATTCAGAGGCAGTCGTCGGGCGGCTTTCAAACACCACAGAGTAACCTGATTGCAGGAACTACGGCCATCGGGTTGGTATCCACCTAACGTCAATTGCTGTACCCACTGGTTTATGGAGTCACCGTTTGGAAAAAGTCCATCACTTCGGTATGGTACGGCACATGTACCCCACGTATTACGATCAACCAATAGAGTTTTGTTGTACTGCACTCGTTCACCAACCTTGATAAAGAAGCAATCGATGATTTCTTGGGCTTCATCTTCATCTGTATCCCCGATGAAAGGTTGGAGCATCTTATCGAGTCTACCAATCGATGTTGGATCGCCAACTAAATGCAAACAACAATGGATGGAGAATACAAGCTGTACAGCATCCACGAACGTTGTTGGTTTCTTGCTGGAGATATGCGTCATCCTTTCGGCGATTTTTTCAAGGTTAGCTTTCTGGTCAGCGTTGAACTGGTATTCACGGACGTTAGCCGGCTTTTCCATGGAAGCGAGATGTTTGGCAAGCTTCGCATAATTTCTTATGTACCCTCGAACGCCTTTCAGCGAGATGACGCACGCTTTCAGAAAGTCATGTTCCTGTTGATTTTCATCTGTCTCCAGGTTGCTCATCTTAAGTGTAATTTCTTCAATCAAACCATCAATGCCTTTGTTTAAAACCATTTGGATATCGGGAACAACGTGACCAGTCGCTGCACTTTCACTCAACCCTTTCAAAAACGCATCCATCTTTTCGTTTTCATCGCGCAGATACGGCATAGTAACTTTTCCAAGACCAAGGGAATGGTTCGGCATTTTTCCAACAATTATCTCATCTGGATGGATTTCGAACAAATCGGCCTTTCTGCCATAAAACTCACTTGATTCCATGTCATCAACCTTCTTTGATGTGAAGAGATTCTTCAAGGAAATCTTTGTCGCCCATGCTTTACGAATCATCACCGATGACTTCATGACCCCCTCCACTTTCGCAGGTTTAAGGTAGGTTTCGAGGTGTTGCATGGGAGGAACATCACGTTTTCGGAACCATTGATCGTTCCAGTGAAGAAATGCATGAGCCATCAACTTGAGAACACGTGAGCTTGGTTCATCATGAGGTTCGTAGTCGCCACACGTCATACGGTACAGATACTCGTTTTGATTGTAGAACATGTACGGGTTGGGACTAGAAACATTCCAATGCTCCTTCAGATCAAAATTGTTGTCTTCAGCATTAGCCATGCCAAGCTCTTCGGCCGAAGGAACGTACCACCAAGTGCCTTTGAGTGGCTTGACTACGTTAAGCAGCATGTCAACGGATACCTCGCCCTTGCTGGCTTTTTCATCATTACCCACTATGCTTTCCAGGACATCTTGAAAAGCGCTTGTTGTATTCGAAAAGGAAAGATAGAAGAGACCTTCCTCGCGGCCCTTCCCTGTGTCCGAGACACCATAGGGCAAAGACTGACGGAACATCACTCGATGTCGGTTGATGGAGTTCACTGGCATCTTCTCGGGAATGAAATGCGCACGGAAGATATGCGATCTTGGATTCTGGTTTGGGATCAAGCAATTGGTCATCATTTGTCGCCCAATCATGTCTTCCTTCTCGGATTTGCACATGTTTGCCAGCACCAACCAATCAAATTCGAACTTTTGTGTCATCATGTACGTCCCACCCGGTCTTCCTGTCTTTGAGTTCTCGGCAATTACGGTGTAGGAACTAAGAGACTGGGCATCCGCAGCATTAATTAAGCCATCTTCGAAGCTACGTTGGAGGATTCGCTTGCTTGAAGGAGACGATCTTGTAATTCGGACTTTCACGGTAATATCTTCCATCTCTGTCTTCAACAATTCCTCGATCTCTTTTATAGGCTCCCTTTCTTCAGCTTTGATAAAGAAGAACAAATCTCCACCAGTCTGCAAAAACTTCGTTGAAGTTTGGATGAGAAATTTTTCTGGGCGTTGCTCCAAGTCTTCAAGATCAGGGTTCCACAGTTTCCAGTCAGCAGGGTCAAATCCGACGATGACTCTCGGTCGTGCATTTGGATACTTGGTCTCCAGGTCAATCGCAAACTGCAGGACATTCCTGCATTTCGTGATGACTTTGTTCTTGAATTCTTTATCGCCGTGGTCAATTGTCGGTTTGTACCTTGCTTGAGCAAATGAACCAAAATCAGGAGTCGAGAAGAAAAGACCCTTTTGAGCTCTCTTTAAGATATCACCAGCAGATAACATCGTACCAAACTTTATTAAAAATGCATTGAACAAGAAAACATACAATTTAGGTGCTAAACTTAAACTTAGCAAATCTGTGATACAAACATAATTATTTAATATATTGCAGTATATACTTTATCTATTTCTTTACAATAATTATATAGTCCTCCCCAATATGTAAATTCTTGCTTTCCATTGTCATGAACTGCAAATGAGGTGTGTCATAGTTAATTAGGGGGAGGGGGTGACTGCATGATGTCGGACAGGGTTTTCAAAGGCCCACATCACTATAGCTAGTTGGCCTTGTTATGTTCCAAGTAACTTGACTGGGGTTGCGAGACCCATATGATCCTTAAGGCCTGTTCATATGAGTCGAGATCCGCGTGTTGTTCTATATTCAAAATAATTTTGTGTGTTCATATGGAACCGGATCAGCCCGGCTAGCTGAGACCTTACCTTGAGCTAGGCGGGATCCTGGCAAGCCGCGCCAGAATTTTCCCATGTGAACGCAATAAGAAGGCCAGCCCGGCTGACTGGAATTTGTTTCGAGCGTTTTTCTTACAATTTCCCAACATGTATCGTTATGCGCAGAAAAGATGCGCGCGCGTTGACACTGCTGCTTTAACTAAGGGCTTCCGTTTGATACAACGACCCATTGCTCAGCGTTAATTATTTCTGCTCATAACTCAGCAAAATTATTTTGACTTCGAAGCAGTTTATGGCATGTTTAAAATGCAGTTAGAGCTCCGGTTTACAATTACATATAGAGTTCACTTGTCCAGACCGGACTATAGATTGCTTTCGTGACAATTTGGTGGGGAAAACTAAAAGCGAGGATTTTAAGCAGCACGCCCATCTCTTGCTTCTATAATGACACGTAGACATTTGTCTCTAACCTTAAAGTAAAATTAGGTTTCTCTTGAGTTTGTCCTTGTACTATGTAATTAGGTAGATAGTTCACACTGGGCTCTAATTATTGCCGTAAGAGCGGACTTGTGCATGGACAGTCTCAATGGGCAGTCCGACACGTGTATTGGCTGTTGGCAGTCCGACTTGTGTATTGGCTGTTGGCAGTCCGACTTGTGTCATTGGCTGTTGGCAGTCTGACTTGTGTATTGGTAGTCTAACTTGTATCTATTTGTGTTCGTTTAGGCATGACTGAATTATCGGTCTGGACCAGTGAATACCAACTTGCATTACTGAGGAATCAACAAAGATAATAGTGAGTTTATGGTGCACCTTAATGACTGCTTCCACCAATGAAATTAGTATCTCGAATACATGAATCAGGAATCCCCCAAATAGTGGAATTTTACCGCACCATCGCGCGAGGTTTTCCTATCCCACGCGGGATTTTGCATTTAACAAATTACTTAATCCAAGAATCTAGCGCGAACCGCCTACTCAAATTCGGGAAGGTGCGGTAAAATCACACGATTTGCGGGATTCCTGATTCGTGTATTGCAATGAGCCCGTCTTTCTCACGTATTCTCAACATTTACTTGAATTACCAAGAGATTCGTTCTTATTCCTAACCCAAATCCTAAACCTAAGTCCTAAACAATTTTTGTTCCTTATAGGTTGAACGGGCTCAACAACATGCAGCAAGTGTGGAGTTCCTCTGCTGTCAACCCACTTTGACGAGTCACGTCTCACATCACATGCCAATTAAAATTCCACAATATAGAAGCACAAAGTTTACTTGTCTTTTTACTACGCTCAGCTGATCAAGCTAAATGGTGATAATGATGTCCGCCGGGCATGCATATTGTCGTGCTTTAACATCTCCAATAATAAATTTAAATTAAACATGTGCCTATATATTCCGATTGTGAGGACTACCGCCAAACCCTTTTACCAATATTTTTTAATTGAAAAAGTTTGTGCAGTCCTGTGCAAACATGAAATGCAAAGACACAAACCATAACCAAGTATTATATTTATTAATAGCGGCGACAACAAAACTTATCCAAACTAATTTTTAATCTACTAATTAATCTACTATAGACTACTTTGTATCACAATCTTGTTGGTCGCAGGGATCTTAATTCGGCAGCGAAAAGGGATAAGCATGCCCAGTAGGTAAGGAACTTCCGCCTTTTCTTTTCGAGTATAGCTTTCTAGTAGATTATACTGCAGTACAGCAACATTATAGTTAGGATGACGATAATGAATCACTACACCGCAACGTACAGCCACAAAACCTTCTTAGAAGTGTGTATCATTTCTGCAGGGGAAATATAGGGGCAATTCGATATTAATATACGTCGTATACGCGCGACACATGTTGATAGCAAGCCTGCCAGGTGTTTGAGCAATTCAGCGCACCGCGTCGGTGGGAATGGGATGGCATGTATTTGCAATTTGACAATGACGTGTTTCGATCATGATAAATATGAATCAGTTAAAAGCAAACTAGCCATTAGGATCTCAAACGTTAAATGCCATACCTGTATAATTCAGCAACCTCTTCAGTATGAAACGGGAGATCTAAATAATGTTCACCAGATCTATGACCAGACCAAGTTGAGACTGAAGACTACACGCACTTCCTGGCGTGCTTGATTGGTCAAGTGGCGGAATATCCGATTTCGCTAATTCCTTTTCACAAAATTCATAGCGGGATATATAAAGGGTGATTTATTCATGCAACTTGTCTTGCAACCATTATCTCCAGAAATGTGTCAGTTTCTCAGGGACAGTGCCACGAAATTAAACCTGGGGGGCTTAATTGAACCTTGGCAACGCGCAAGAACATTTTTAAAATTAGACCTTTTAGAATGTCTAAAAAAGCATCCCTGTACAAACTGATAGTAACATTTGTGGTTGATTCTTAGAACTCGAGTGGACATAGGCTAGGTGGTAAATGCTACACAAGTGATGCTTTCACTTCCACCACATCGTAGCGAATCGTGAGCAAGTCTAATGACAATAACACAAAAGGAATCGCTATGGTACTGACCGTACTGTACGATACGGTCGAAGTAGAAAACGGGCTTTAAACTCTACTTGGCCCACAGGTAGCTTGGCCTGGCTGGGATTCGAACCCATGACCTTCCGGATGCCTTACCAACTGAGGTAGACTTTCAAAGAATTAACCCTATAATTAACGCCCGTCGTCTAACGTCAGGCGATTTTACTGGTCAATGGGGAAAACCCTACTGGGGGTTAATGCGTTAATAAACTACCTGCCACATTTGTATAACCCTATAACGCCCGTAGTATCACTTACGTATTTTACTCTGTCTAACGATTATTATACACGTCAATGGAGAAACCCCCTGGGCCTTAAAAGGTTAATCCGACCAATTGCACACCTTCCTCCCAACTTGATCTGTAGCTCAAATGCTCAATTCGAATCGCAGCCAGGCCACGTAGAGTTTTACTCTGCTTGCCCAGTATGGTTCGAACACCACTCCGTGTAGCATCTACCACCTATGGCTATGATAGTAACCAGTAATATATAGCGCACAGGGTAGAGAATACATACGATATTTCGAGAGAACACTCGTGGTTTGATTGAGAAAAAGTAAGGGAAGTTTCATAATGAAACACTAGTAACTGGAACAATGGTAACAGAAACGTCAAACTTTTACGACGTGAAATATTAGGTTTCTACAGTTTAATATCAACAAACTATAGCTAATACATGTAGATAACCTTTTTAAGGTTACAAGATCACTTGTCAGCCTCCGAACATGAAAAACAAAACAACTAAAATTGCTTCCAGTATCTTATTGGTAAAAGATGAATGATCTACTCTTTCTCGTTTCGACTAGTTATTATGATCTCGACTTGCCGTCTTTTGTTACTTTTTACTCAAATTTTAGAGTTTCGTATCAAACAACAAAACAGTCACTGCGGAACAATAGGTTTTCCATGGTGTAATTGGTGTTCAGTCAACATCAAAGGTTACTTCCCGTTTAGAAAAGTAACGAGAATAAAGACGTACGTTTAAAAGAAGCAACAGAGACACTTTCAATGATTTCAGCAGGAAGGTCATTACAGAGGGAGACAATCCTGTTGAAGAAAGAAGAATCTACGATTCGTTCGACGACGATTGAAAGTCTGAAAGTTGTATCGTTCGGTGTGGAACTGTGTTCGTTTGTAGTAGATGTAGTTTTCGTATTTTTAAATAGTGTACGATTGCACTATACTTTTGATTTATTTTATTAGGGTGATTTTAGACTAGTATGGCTGTATGGGATTAATCGTCCTGTTGATCATCCTTATTATCAACCGGTATTTTTTCAAATTTTTAGATTACATGAAGTAGATTAAAATATCCCGCTGTGTTCTAGTACATCGCGGGCGTTTTCTTCCCCGCCTATTATTTCTCACTATGAAAATTTCTGATGTTGACAATAACGAGACTGATGGTTCTTGGTTTTTGTGCTTATAGAATATACATTTTAAGTTCGTAACATTACAGTATATACTTGATTATCATGGCTACACAGCTGGCAAAAGTAGGGGAGCGCGTTCAAGTTACTGGCAAGAGTCTAACAGGGACGGTGAAATATGTTGGTTCAACTTTATTTGCAACAGGCAAGTGGATTGGTGTAGAACTTGATGAACCAAAAGGAAAGAATGATGGGTCAGGTATGTGCCTTGAGCATATTCAAGCATACACGAAGGATTTCAAGAGCAATTCTTAATAAAAGATTTTAAATTAAACAATTCTTCTTTACAATACAACTACAAGTTATTACATTTACATTCAACATAATGATAATATATCTACTGTCTACTGAAGTCTGAACTTGTTAATAAAAACCTGCTATGGTTATGGTAGAGTATGAGTACTACGTATGTTCATATTGCTATACACTCTTTTGTTATATAATAATACATATTAATATTATTACCCAAGCAAGTCCTCTGGATCAAGTTTAGGATTGCTGGTGTTTTTATTTTTCTTGGCGTCGTCGACTTAGTCTCCCTGTCCACACATGGCTCATTGATCTCGGAATACCATCACGATAGCATGCCGTTCTACTTCTACGCATTCTACAAGGCCATAAAATCCTAACCCCATCTCTAACCCTATCCAAAACTTGAAGGAAAAGAAACATGTTAAAACTTGGATAAACAGAAAATTTTTCAAAAGCTTAAATTTCTGGTGGGTTTCGGACCTAGGTCAACCGGATTGGTAAACAATCATTATGACCTCTAGACCAGCACAGCATACGTCAAATCTGATGCAAATTACCCGTTATATCCTTGCTGCAGCAACATGCAAAGTAGCTAGGCAACATTGCTGCTAAATATAATCCATCTTCAGCTGCTAATGAATCCATCTTCAGCGGATGTTCTCTCCACGTTCAAAAATCCCTGGCCTTGGTAAATGCCAGCTACAGGCATCCGTTTAATAGTACCATAAATGTCTTTTTGATTGGTGTCTTTACTATTAAATATGAAACATTTTATTTTACTGAATCATTAAATATTCAAAATAATATCCAAATGAATCAATATGATGTTCAAATGACATACATGCAGATTAGTACAGTATGACAAAATAACTTGATGTAACCTTCAGAAATATGTTACATATACACAATTATGCCTGAAGCTGACAATTCGTTTTGAAAACAAACCACAAAGCCAGCATACACCGTGTAACATTGACAGTCTAAGATTATACTTATTGGCTGTGGAGATAGACCGGGGTGAAACACTTGCTATTGGGGAGGCACCAGTTGGCCCATATGAAAATACCTGCGGAGGATGTAGTGTATCCATAGGCTTATGAACCAAAGCTGCTGTTGGGTATTGACCTCTCTGAACCAGAGAAATTTCCCATACATCAGGTAGACTTAGGAGAAATATGCAGGCTTCTCATTTTAAGGCATGTGACCCTGTACATTCTGTGACACGCTTAATATTTAGGTGGGTTATATACCCCATGTGCCTAAAAAGTAAATATGCAAAATTTTGTTATTTGATATTCTTGTTTTGCAATAAAAGATGAGAAAACTATTTTTAAGCAAGTGTACACATTGGCTTCCAATCGCGCACCATTGCATGCCATTGCACAGGAAATAAGGCAGAAATAGAAGATAACTATAGGAGGGTAGGGTCACAGTTTGTAAGTTAAAGCTGAAAACTGGCTGGATGCTATGATTGGGTAACCACAAAATGGTAAGCAAATTGTCAGATCCAATTGGATGATCACAATTACAGGCAATTAGCCAGGGTATAGCAGAAGCTCTACAGTCATTATTGTGCATCATAAATATTAATAAAAATGTATTTTCTAGGCATATAAGCAGGATACCCCCAAAATCTAGTATTTACATAATAATTGTATAATTTGTTGAAGATAACTTTTTGTTGTATGTGGTTACTTGGCAGAAGAGGCATTACCCGTAAGACCAAATTTCTCTTCCATTTTCTTTTTGGGTTTAGACACAGAATTTTGTGTCGTAAAATCAATGTTATGAGAAGTGTAGTTTCCCTTGTTGCGACCAGGGATTATGATTCTACTAAATTGCATTGTGATGGCATGAGTTATATAAGGTTAAGCTTAGGAATGATGTTGAATTACTGTAAATAACATAATGTAATTATATTTATGATAATATCACAGATTATAATTATTGAAACAATTTTCTGGTTGTTGATTGGCTAAGTGCAAGTAGTGAAATGACGTCATAGTAGCATGCGCTGCCAAATATGGTGTTTGTTGCAATATTGACGATTAATATTCAATATGAAGAATCATTGACGTCTCTATATTGCGAAAAAATGTTGACGCGTCAATTTGAGGCGGCCATGACGTCATATTCGAGGTATAGTTTGCTTTTTCGAAACATGCGCCAAAGGAAAAACAATATATTATAATTTTAACCTCGTTTCAATAAATAAAACAATTATTGAACTCAGTTTTTTAAGTTATCCAGTCTGAGTTCGTACCATCTAATATCAGAGCTTTGAGTTTGTCTTCGGTAGATACCACAAACCTCGGCTGAATAATTCTTCGTATGCTCTGCGTCGTTCAATTTTTGCTAAATACAAGCAGAGGTCAATCTTCGTTTGTCTTGCCAAGTCTTAGAAAACTCTGAGTGTTGACGCCATATTGGGTAGGAGAACAGATTTTTAAAGGAGCAGTGTCACCGCGCGCGCATCTTTTCTGTGCTAAACGATACATGTTCGGAAATTGTAAGGAAAACGCTCAGAATAATGACAACAACACCTTCGAAACAAAATCCTCCCCAACCACTCGTCTCGTGTGTTTCTAAACGTGAGGAACGTGAGGTTGCCATATCAAATTTGTTAAGACTTGAAAAAACAACCTGTTTTTTCAAGTTTAGCAAATTTTTATAGTGGTCGCTTGTGTAGGAACACACGAGATCAGTGGTTGAGTAGATTTTGTTTTTAGTATATTGTTCCAACTTCCAAGCATTGTTCTTACAATTTCCTAACATGTTTTGTTAATTCGCAGAAAAGATGCGCACTCAGTGACACTGCTCCTTTAACCCTTTAAAGTCAGACACGTCTTTACAGATTTTACTCTGGCTAACGCCAGACGATTTTACTCGTCAATGTGGACCCTCCTGACTTTAAAGGGTTAAAAACTTATCTGTTTAACCCTTTAAAGTCAGAGACGGTCTTTACAGATTTTACTCTGGCTAACGCCAGATGATTTTACTTTAAAGGGTTAAGATAAAACGTGCTGGCTGTTTTACACAGGGTAGCATGGCGATAGCGTGGTACGCGTGAAGAATGTCCGAGACAAAATGGTACGCGAGATTGAGCTCTGTGGTTTATTTTCAAGCCTTGCTCACTGAGAGAAAGTTATGTTGTATTAAAGAATCTGTTTAGAATTAGAAAAAAGTTGTTATTGACCAAGTTCAATCTGTTTTTAGTTCAGGGAAAACAGTACTTTACTTGTCCTGAGAACCATGGTATATTTGTTCGTCAATCTCAGTTAACTATTCTCGGTGATTCTGGCTCCTCCACCGCGACACCTGTAAAAGCTTCAAAAATTCCAACAACTGGCATTCCCAAATTTGGTTCTAGCCGTCCATCTTCCATACCAACAAGTGCAGCAAGTGACAAAGAACAGGTCAGTTATGACGGTATTCAATACTGCGTGGCGTTGTTAAGTTTACAAACTGCTGGCGATATAAATTGTACTAATATATTCCAGTCTCGAATATTGTGCATGCAATCATGTTTATTAAAACAAGGTCGCTGATTGGCTAAAGGAGTGTGCTTAATGGCTCTGACGTTATTGCTTACGCATGCATTTCGCACGCGCCTATATTACAAAGAAAGCGCGGGAAATCTGGACGTTCATTCGAGATATAGATAGATAGATATTTATTGCGGGTTCCCCTATAAGGGCTTTTCAACACTACATTACATTTGAAAAAATATATTTACAGGATGAATATAACTACTAATACTACCTCTATTGCCTAAACTTATTAATTATTAGTTTAATTATGAACACTACGTTTGAAATATTAGAACTTTAATATGATTCTTTTATTAAAAACTTTCTAAGGTTCTTTGTTAAAAATCTTAATTGATGTAATATTTTTAAGTTAATCACTTAAATTATTCCAAATTTTAACACCCCGGTAGTAAAATGTTCTTTGACCAGCGGCAGTTTTATATAAAGGAATGTCCAAGAGATCATGATTTCTTGTCGAGCGAACGTGTATATCCGAACGCTTTATACATTTATCCGCAAGATACTCAGGTACAAGTCTATAAAAACACTTGTAAGTCATTACAGCTTTCCTTTCCAAAAATAACTTTTCCACTGGTAACCAATTCAATTCGCGCAACACCGGGGTTATATGGTCGAATTTTCCTACCCCTGAAGTAATTCTGCATGCAAAATTCTGCACTGATTGAAGTTTATTGATGTTGGTACAGTATATGACGTGTTAGACCACACCTACGGGTTATCGTTCATTTTCTTATGCATGTTAATAAGAACTATAGTTCATGACTTGGCGTGCTTAATGGGGTTATCGGGCACTCCGGAAAGTTCGGAAAGCCCTCAAACGCTAGAGTTGGTCTCTGCTCAACTCTTAAGTGTTTTCGTGCTCTCGCAAATTTCCCGCGTGCTCAATAATTCTATTGAACACGCTAAGTCATCATCTATCCTTCAATATCCAGAAGTAGAATTTTCTGACTCCTTGTAACATCTGATATGAAATGTAAAATTATTTGTGCACATTTAATTATTCAGCAGTTTCCCATTCCCCGCATCACTCTTAAATCAACTAAGTTTAATATAGTTTTAGCTTGCTGTTTTTGATTCAAGGCTAAAATCAACCATTACCCCGAAATAAAATAAACATTGCTGTACATAGGTGGAGAAAGATTCCAAGATTGGTTCAAGCCGTCTTTCTTCTATTCCAACACCCCATAAACCAACAGCTGAAAAAGAGCAGGTGAGTTATGCTAATAAGAAATGGTACATCGTGCACAGATCAAATAGACGTGTTTTTGCCAAAACTAAACTTTGACATTCACGTTAGGATGATGTTGTTAAGGTGGCTCGATATATATTCTAGATATATATTCTGGGACAATGTGTAAATTATAAGACGTCGTAAACGTGCCTTCACAGTATGATTTTTGAAAAATGGTATACAAATATTTAGGCGGAGAAAGTCTCGAAGATCGGTCGTCCAAGTTTATCACCTCCTGAACAGAAGACTAGGGCAATCAGTGGTCTACAGAGACCCACCCCTGTCAAGACAGCGTCAACCAAGGTGAAAGAACAAGTAACAAGCTCTGTTCAGCCACCAGTACAACGTAGTCAGCAACGACCAGCAGCCGAGGAGCAAACGAAGCAGGCGACTGCTGTTCCAAGTAATGTGACGAAAGATATGAAAGATTTGCAGCAGAAATGTGACGAGAAGGACCGTCAGATCCAGGATTCCGAAGAAAAGCTAGCAACTTTGAAACAGAAACGTTTGGAGGATAAAGTTAAAATGAAGGAATTAGAAAAGGCAAAATTGCAGCTCGGGCAGGTCAGTATATAATACATTACTCGGATAAACTGTATGTTCTGAGCAACTAATTATAGCCGGGGAAAATTCACGAAGTACTGTTGAAAAAGTTAACAGTTACAGTACATGTTGAACGTGTCTGGTTTAAGATGTTTTGTTCTACTGTTTGTAGTTGATTACGTACAAGACTAAATGGCAAGAATCACAAAAAGAACTTCAAGCGCAACTGAAAGCTGCCAAAAAGGTACTAAGCAATATCTACTGTTTCATGGCATGCGTGTTTTATTCTTGAGCGCTTCCTGTTAATGTAACATACAAACTAGAAAGTCTATCGAGCATAGATATATTATATTGAGGAAAAACAAACTTAGATATTGATAATATACTTTGAAGAAGAAGCCACATGGAGTATTTAGCAGCGTTATGTGGAAGATTCATGTTTTAACTTGAAGTATGATTCAGAATGAATAACAAAGTCGAGAAAATTGGCTTGTCAAAGTTATTTCTTTTAAATTACATCTTTCAAATTTCCAACAGTTTCTTACATGGCAGCGAAATGTGATAAAACATCATCTAAAAATTGGAATGATTCAAAAATCCGTTTGATGCTGTTTAGCTGTCACCACTAAATTGTTTGCCCTTGAGCACCCTTGAACCACAAATTGTTTAATTTTCAGTGGTCGCACTTGTTGAAAAAGCTAAAAATACTGTCAAACTGAAAGATAATATTGTATGTACGAAGTGGAAGAACCTGTGGCCCCGGGGTATTGTACTTTTGCGCGCGGTGTGTTCAGTTTTGTTCAACCCAGTCCCTTTTCTGGAACATAACTGCAGGAAAACTTGCTAACGTTGCTAGGCATAATTTATGTTTACGAGACCGATAAATTAGAAGCAAAAGTGTTTTGGTTGTTTTCGAACATTCTTTATAAACATGTCAATCATGATCCATTAAATTTGCACGCTTATGCGACACTAACGTGTTGCATCCGTCGCGCCCGTTCGCATTCGCCTAACACAAAGCCACTGCCACACAGGCTGATATATCAATTGGTACCTAGTTTCCTGATTTACCCTTACAGACCTTTTTCCAAAAATGGCGGATGGCATGAGTTTACTTGAGACAAAGACGGCAAGAATAGTCACTATATCAGTCTTGGAAACAATAAAACAAAGTGCCCAGAAAAAGCGGATATCCATGGAAATAATATTCAACATGGAAACGAGGCTTCTATGCATTTAGTGTTTTGTTTTTTTTAATTCACGAAATTATACGTGTCATCTAGAAGCAAAATATTTATGTTAAATTGTTTATGCTTTCTTCCATTTGATATACAAATATTCCTTCCATTGGTAACCACATAAGGCCACATAATTTGTCGCTATTTATGGAAAAGGTCTATATGTAGCTAAATGCTCGACATGTGGTAGCATCTTTTTTTTAAGTGACTACACTGACTTCAGTGTCGAGCCAATTAAATCAGCACACGTTACGATTATAGCAATAAATAGTACACGTTTGTTGTACATACAGTATTTAACATAACATACTGTAATATGTTTGTTTCACTGTGTTAAAGGAACTCCAAGAATTACAGGAGAGTCGTGAGGAACAACCTGATGACCTGGCTTCTCTACAAGAGACTGTAGAAATGGCAACCTTAGATAAGGAAATGGCCGAAGAAAAGGTATTTGCTCTTTACTGCAGTTTACTACTTCCAGCACGCCTTTCATAATCTTACTTTTAAGATGGCTTCATGCATGGAGGCGACGTGTTAACCCAAAGTTTGGTTTTAGTTGGAAGCGTCTCAACAGGAAAACGAAACTTTAAAAGAAAGGATTGAGGAGCTTACTTTAGATTTGGAAATTCTTCGATCTGAGATTTCTGACGGGGGTATGTATCTCGGGTAAAGCATTGTCATGACGTCAGGTTACGACCCGTACAATATGGTACAATAGAAAAACGATTAATTAGTCAATTGCGTCTCGCGCCGCCCGTTTTTTGTTTCCCTCTAATGATAATACGTTAATTGTTTCGTTAAATAAAATATTTTTGTAGGAATTGAAGGTGCTGCGGCCAATGCTGAAATTAAAACATTAACTGAGCAGAACAGTCGCCTAAAAGAAGCAATTGTGAGGTACTCGTCATATTGTCAAACATTTAACATTGTAATGATCAGGCATTTTACTATTGATCAGTAAAATGGTCTGCCGTTAGCAAGAGTAACTGTCGCATCAGGTTTTTCAGGATTCGTATCCTTCTAAATACAATTAATTAATGCAATATAGTCGTGAAGACCATTAAGAGATTTTTTTAAACCTGCGTAGCTAACAGCGAATAGTATTTCGCAAAAGTAGACCGCTGACCCCGTTTGTAAAGAGCCGATTCCAGGGTCGGCGAAATGAGAAAATTTTGGGGTTTTTTTGTCTAAATTCAAAAGATTTTTCTCAAGTTCATTCCCCTGGAGAAATTGAATTTAGACAAAAGACGCGCGAAATTTTTCTTATTTTGCCGACCGTGGAATCGGCTCATAAGATCATGTTCTTAGATCCTTGGTTAATAGATGTGAGATTAAAAACTATATGAATTAGGAATTTGCAGTCATCTCAAGCGCTTTGAAGCTTACTACTTTTTTACTACGTGCTGCCTTTAGACTGAGAGAAATACAGTCATCAGAGAAGAACGAGCAACAAAAAACTCAAAAGCAAATGAAGGAAATGTCGAGCAGTATGTCAACAATTGAAGCTGATAGGGACAAGCTGAAAGAAGAATTAGCGGTAGGTGGAGCAAATTACTTTTAACGTACGTGTTTACCTATGTTACAAAAATTTGGATTAATTGTATTGCGATACAAGGTGTTCCGTTTGTGGAGGAGAGCTTTTGCAAATTCGGTTAGTTTTTCGCCGGTACCATTTTTTGGATCTCGCAGAACTGATTTCAGTTATCAAATTTCCGGTTTCACCGGAAGTGACTCTTGCCATCTAATAATGCTTGTTAATGATTTATTTGCAAGACTTTTATAAAAATGCTGCCGTACATTATGTGGACTATGCATAGGCGGCTTGTTATTTGCTGTTATTTTATATACTCTGATAGAGAGTGTTGCACTTTTACTGAGCTTCAGCATTGTTTTCATGTATAGGCTGCTGAAGCTATGGTGGACGAATTAAAGGAGCAGGTAAGAATACTTTTAGACGTCCCTATATAGTACAGTGTCTATGTATTTAAAAAAGTATGGACTACATAGATACTCACAACAGGTAGGGAATACTTTACCTACCAACCTATTACCTATTTACTGATCATCCATGGCTGCGACACTTTTACACGTGTGTATTCGTCTCCCCAGCTGTCTCATCACTTTATCTAGACTATACAATTGTAGTGTTACTACTTCGCGTTGTATAGGTTGACTTTGCAATTGGTGCGGAAGAAATGGTAGAGACGCTGACGGAAAAAAACCTAGAGTTGGGTGAAGAAATTAGCAATCTCAATGAGACAGTCCAGGAACTCGTAAGTTGTTTTTTTTTCTTTTTTTGCGTAAATCTTACGGACTCCACACGCGTATCTTTTATGTATCTGTTAATTAATATTTGATAAATCGTAAGCTAATAACAGCAGTTTATTTTAAAGTTTGCCAGTACTGAAGCTGGTGGATATTTTTACAATTAAGATATACAAATTTAAATATGATAATTTTTTTAGGAAGCTCTTCAAGACTTAAATGAACAGTTAGAAGAAACTCATAATCAGACGGAGAGTGATTTGAGAGAGGAACTCGATCTTAAGGAGAACAAAGTTCGTGAGGTAAAATTGCAAGATTCGTCTAACTTTATGTGCATGATATCCTTAATATTAACTGTTGGAATGCATCATCATTTTTTGTTTCTATAGATGGAGAAGAAGTTGGAGGTGGCTCATCAAGGTATTCTTGATCATCAACAAACCATTGAGAAGTTCAGAGAACTTGTGACGGAGCTACAGGTAAATCATCATATTTTGCACTGGTCTCATACGTTTTTGCTTTGTATGGTCAAAATGGCTAGCAAAGGAAGGCTAAACTAACGCTCCGGACCTCAACGCGACCTGTTAGTTAAATTAGTTCGTATAGAAAGGTTGATCGAAACTGTTCCGTACATGTGATGTAGCTAACACATTACTTTTATGCTATTGATGCAACTGTCTAAGCTAACTTGACGTTACCTTGTTTGGTCGTGGGCGGAAAGTACAACCTAATTTTGGAGGAAAATAAAGTTTAGCTGATAACCATCGATCAGATCACGGCTGGAGTTCGGTGGAGAGCTGAGCGAGAATGCGCTCTACACGTAGTGCTACTTTTGCATAGGATTATGGTATTATGTATAGAATTGTTAACTGCTGAGCCAAAATAAAATAGCAGTTGAACATTTTAGTACACGTTAGCAGTTCAGGGATGCGTCGAATTATATACCATATGCAAAGGCTGACAGAACCAATGCACATTTGGTATTAAACCAAGTTTTCATTTACAAATAAAACGTTGGTATAATTGTAACTTGATGGTATATAGTGCATGGTACATGGTGCAGAGTACAGTGTACATACAGTGTATGGTACATGGTGCAGGGTACAGTGTGAATACAGTGTATGGTACATTGTGCAGGGTACAGTGTACATACAGTGTATGGTACATGGTGCAGGGTACAGTGTGAATACAGTGTATGGTACATGGTGCAGGGTACAGTGTGAATACAGTGTATGGTACATGGGGCAGGGTACAGTGTGAATACAGTGTATGGTACATGGTGCAGGGTACAGTGTGAATACAGTGTATGGTAAATGGTGCAGGGTACAGTGTGAATACAGTGTATGGTACGTAGTGCAGGGTACTGTGTGAATACAATGTATGGTACATGGTGCAGGGTACAGTGTGAATACAGTGTATGGTACATAATGCAGGGTACAGTGTACACGCAGTGTATGTTACATGGTGCAGGGTGCAGTGTGAATACAGTGTATGGTACATAATGCAGGTTACAGTGTACATGCAGTGTATGTTACATGGTGCAGGGTACGGCGTATATGATTTTGCTTAGCTGCGAAGTGGTTATTTTTCACGGCGAAGTTTAGAAGAACGTGAAAGTTGGAAAGTATACAGCGATAAATTAACTAATTCTTGCAGGAAACGATAAACATGTTACAGAGCAAGGAAGACGACGACGGTGCTAAAACTGTCATTACAACACCAAACGTAGAAGAAATGGTACAGTTCAAGATTCAAGCGGCGGAAATAAAAAACCGAGCTAAGGTATACAGTATTGTTTTTATGTACAGATTATATTATATTATATTATATTATATTATATTGTGAGTAGTATTGAATAAGATGGTAACTCAGTGTCCATTTGAACACAACATATAAAACTGTTTCTTTTGACGAAGACAAAATGTGATTTAAAAGACCAGTGACCTCTGGGTAGCAGAGGTTGGCTGGTTTTTCTTCAAGAATATTAATTCGACTTTTCATTTTATAGACAATGGATAATGAACTTCGGAAGTTTGAATTACATCAATGCAGGGAGCATCTCAAAATGATTGAGTCATTTTTACCGGAATCGTTTTCGAAACGTGGAGGTAAAACTATCATGCGGTATCATTCTATACAGTGTAAGTCTAGAATTGTCTTTACATGTATTGTGTTATTGAACTTATTTTAGGTGACTCTGATAGCATTCTGTTACTACTTCTCATGCCTCGCCTGGGTTTCAAGACAGAGTTCCTGCAAAATGAATTACGAGACAAGGTTTGTGTGTGATTTTCTAAGTGTTTATACTATTTACAGCACACTGAGTGGAAAACAAAACAAAATAAGAGTCATGATATATGTCACCATTGGATCCTTTCATTATATATTTTATGACATTTCGAACATGGGCGCCTCATACATGTTCATGGTGGTGATCTTCAGAGAAGCGCAAAAATATATTCATTTGTATTATTACAGATATCTCATGTAGGTAATCACGTCCATATTAAAGTGCCGTCTAATGTTTTTCTGTAGTATATATCTATTTGCTTGTAGACAAGTTTTTCACGAAGTCTGCAACAGAACTAACGTTATTCGATCTTCCCATCCTTTAAATATTTTGACAGATTCACTTAAGCGCGTAACTTATTGCGCCTTACTTGCTTATAATTTTCTTACAGTCGTCAAATATTACATGGTCACATGTGACTTTGGTCTATATAAAATATTAGTGAAATCAGTCCTGACGACGTTACTGTAGCTACTTTCAAAATAAAGTTCTGCTTTGTTAATGACCTCGAGTCGTTGCAACAAGAAATCTGCCATATTTGTGACGTCATTGCGGGCTGGAACTTTTAATTATTTGTTGTGTGTCGCTGGTTAAAATGGTACGAATCCTACCCTTTAGCGGGCAATGACCTATTTGTATTTTTCACAAGGTAACGATTGTATTCAACTGTAAATGGGATAAATATTTGGCTTGTGTATGCATGGTGAAGTTTGGTAAATGCTGTGTCTATAGAACCGCGATTTGGTCATTGTATCACTATAAAATTTTTGTCCTGATTTGTTTTGTTTATTTTTATAATTATATTGTATGGTCAGTACTCACTGAGACACTTTGTTTTTTAGTTTCAAATTTCAGATTGTGTGGAAAAACCTGAGGAAATGACCGGGAAGAACGGAGAACACGCCAACTTTGCAGCAAATTTAATTAATACTCTGTGTAGTTTCCAGTCATATATCAAGCAGTTTGAAAGGTACGAATAATATTTCTGTCAATGAGACATTTTAAATAAACGACTAAATATTTTATTACAAACATGTTTCGGCAAGCTTATGCCATCTTCAGTGTAAAAGTGAAGTGCTTATTTACATTTGATGAAAAATTCGAATATATTTACATGTCACGTGGTCTAATTTATAGCTTATTATATTACAGTGCAATGGGATAAGGATTATTTACAAGGTGAAAATAGTGTAACATTAGTTTGTAACAATAGTGTCCCATTGCACTGTAATATAATAAGCTATCAATTAGACCACGTTACATGTAAATATATTCTTTTTCATCAAATGTAAATTAGCACTTCACTTTTACACTGAAGATGGCATAAGCTTGCCGAAACATGTTTGTAATAAAATATTTAGTCGTTTATTTAAAATGTCTCACTACTCTTGTGCTGTTAAGAAACTATCATGGTAACATTTCTGTCAATACTGACTGTAGACCTTATTTTATACTGTAAACACCCACCATAGTAGAAGATGCTCTCTGCTAGGAGACCTAGTATGTATAGCAATAATGTGCAAGCAATGTGTGCTGGTGATAATGTGGGACCTTACAGACGCGATATTTCACTATTTCACATATTTTTCTGAATAAAAAAATCTATTCATCAATCTAGTCGAACAAAAACCACAAGTCATTGTCACTTGCGACAAATTTTAGAAACAAAGTAAATAAATAGATGAATAAAAAATAAAATAAAATAAGCAGCATTAGATTTAACGTTACTTTTTAAATCCAAGCAAAGTATCGAGTAAGTTCTATTAATAGTTCGCTTACAATAAAAACCGTTTGTCCACTATAACAATAGTTGAGCGCCGAGACAAAACAAATAAAGTACAGGAGTAGAGCTGATTTTGACAAGTGCATATGTTTGTATTGAATCAAAAAGAAGTCTTACCTTATCCTATATGTTGAAGCACAGTCAAGAGTTCCTCCTGACGGTTTAACAAAAGACAGTCTAGCCTCAATGTATTCTTTTTTTAATTCGTAGAGGCCTTACAGCATGCAACAGTGCCGCATTTGACCGAATTGTGGGGACATACTCTGAGCTGGCTTCTCATGAAAAAGCTGTGGACGATATGATTAACCTTCTTCGCAAGGATCAGGTTAACTGCCAGCTTTGCATATATGCATTTACAAGAAAAAAAGAATAATATAAATAAAATTATAATAATATTTGGCAAGAGGACAGCAGGGAACCATAAGTCTTTTCACCTTTATCCTCTATCAATAGTGAGCACTGAATAAAACATTGAACTATAATTATGTAGTCTCTAAAAAGTACAGTTTTTAATAAAGTATTTTTATTTTAGCTTGATGATACTGTCGCTATGGGACCACTAAAGAAAGCGATCGCAAATTATTCTGTAAGTTTTGCATTCGTCTCTAAAAATCTGCGCGCATTCACTTCAGTGCCATTGTACTTATTATAACGATAAAAATAGGTTTTTACGTTTAGATTTCTTTCCTTTTTTAATCTTTTTAGATGATGGTTCGTTTTCATTTCGGTCACGAAAACGTTTCGTGTTCAGATTTCCTACAAGACCATCTTGATATACTGAACACGGGAGCTGACAGTATTGATATTGGCCTAGCGCGTTTTAAAGACTTGCTTGGAAAGGTTAGTTTAACATCATCTGATTATAGCAGTTTGCTGTAATTGGAATAAACCAGTAATCTGCATTACTTTCAAACATATTCTCTGACCGGCTATCAAGAAATTGTTATTTACATTAACTTACTTAAACCTATCAACCTTATTGAGTAGTACAAACTTTCTCCAAGTAACGAACTTGGAATAAAAAGGAATACATGTATAACACAGAATACTAACTAAACAGAAGGTCATCTCCAGTACATTTCACATAGGCGATATACGCCAGTGATTCGTCATCCAGCCAGTACAGGTTGCAGAGGGCAGAGGCAATCACCCCCGGGGGCTGATTAGTATAGAATTTAAAGGCATTACAAATTTTAAATTTTGATAGTTAAAAATATCCATTTTTGGACTGGTTACTTAGTGCACTGAGTGTTAAAATGTTATTTCTGACCATGTTAATCTCTTGTACATACACGTACAGTAAAAACGTGTGTACAATTATTTTATTTGGGAAATGATAATGTCAACAAAATATTATGGTGATTGTGATCGCCACAAATTTTTCTGGAATTTTCGTGTTGGAAAAAACATTGATGTTGGGCTAAGTGCATCGCTTCAACTATTCGCTCTAAACACCTTAAGAACGCTAAAGCAGCCTAAATTTTCTGACAAGCCTTACGTCTTCAGAAAAAATGTCGCAAAAATTTCCAAACAATCACAAATAATGGCCGGCGGGCCCGCGCAACCTAGATATGCCTTGGAGTTAGGGTTAGGAAACAAACCATAGTCCATTCAGAGCAAGTATGCCTTTCATTTTAACTAAATATTCAAAACGTTGAATGTTCATGATTTTCGCTGTAATTTGCACATCAATTTATAGAGCATCAAGTTGTACTGGTAGTAAGTATATACAATGTTAAACTGCCAAATCATTCCTCAACTACCACATGATGCATAGCATATTTTGTTTATCTTATTCCAAGTTAACTACAATAGTTGTTTTTTCTTTCAGAACTGTGACGAAGGTAGTGAACTTGCTTCTTTGTTTGCTGATATTCAACTTAGAAATATGGAAGTTCGACAATTATCTCGAAAGGTATAACATATTACATTGGGTTATCTCTGAAATTTCCCAACCGTGCAGTTGCCAACTCTTTGTTATCGCTTTCCCATTTTCTCATAAACACTGGCTAAATTAAAACGTTTTCGAACACGTCAACCATTATTATTGTTATTATTATTATTATTATTATTATTATTATTATTATTATTATTATTATTATTATTATTATTATTAT
>JAOTOK010098175.1:0-14802 GCA_025770025.1 Virgularia gustaviana | reverse complement strand
AATTGAAATTTTCAAAATTCAATTTTCAATTTGAAATTGAAAATTGAAAATTGAAAATTGAAAATTGAAAATTGAAATTTTCGAAATTCAATTTTCAATTTTCAATTTCAAATTTCAAATTGAAAATTGAAAATTGAAATTTTCCAAATTCAATTTTCAATTTTCAATTTCAAATTGAAAATATAAAATTGAAAATTAAAATTTTCAAAATTGAAAATATTTAAAATTGAAAATTGAAATTTTCGAAATTCAATTTTCAATTTTCAATTGAAAATTGAAATTTTCAAAATTCAATTTTAAATTTTAAATTTCAAATTGTAAATTGAATTTTGAAATTTTGAAATTTTTAAAATTCAATTTTCAATTTGAAAATTGAAAATTTCAATTTTCAAAATTCAATTTTTTGGTAGGGCTATAGCGTTTGGTTTTGGTCTAAAAATGGTCATTTTTGGCCATTTTAGTTAGCCTTTCAGAACAGAAGAGTGAGTCAAGGTTGCATAGGAAGCCATTGACTATCTACATAAATGAGATTCCAAACATATTCGAAAAATACGGACCCTCTTGTTGTGCCAAATAGGAGACCAATCAACAGTCTGTATATGTGGATGAACTTAATCAGTCAATGTCATTATTATTAAACTATTGAAAGAACTGTTACAAAAATGGATAATCTATCTGAAACTATTTACAATATCTGTCCGCTTTCATTTTCTCCCTCCTATCAAGTAATGTCTCGTGAATATTGCCAGATTTTTTTGCTTTCTTCAAGTCTTTAACATCTTCACCACTTACTCGAAGCCTCCTGTCCTGAAAACTCTGAAACTTCTTTACATAAGTTACTTCACAACTTTTCACATCTTGGACATGCTCGGGCAATGTGCTTTTCGTGGATGTACTACAATAAAAAAAATCCGGTAGCCTTTAACATGATATTTGTAACACTCTAATACTACGCACATGTCGTACGTAGTACCTGAATAACAAATTGTAAACATTGTACGCTACTGAGTTACTAGCTTAGGTAACACAACAGATGTCACAATACTACACATACATCAAGTCAGATCAAAGTGAGATTGGCTAAGAGAGCTGTTTCTCATGCAGCTTTATCATTGTAAAACATACCAAATTCCATTGCTTTATGAGCATCAGAGCAAGACTAATGACTGTTACAGAAAAGAAATTGCTACAATTTCATAACCAACAGTTGAAGTGGAAAACAGGCTTAAGAAACGCTTTCCAACTTATGATGTAACTTGATTTTATGAATGTATAAAAAGTCAGACATAGTTTGTACAACTTTGAAGCACAAACTTTTAAAGACTTGGATAAAGGCCATGCTGGTCCGTGCAGTGAGTAATACAAAGTTTGACAAGTCCATTCATTCAAGATATTTTATAAATATACTTCTAATGTTAAAATGTTCTAAAAAAGTGGTGCTGCATAGGCTGCAGTGTAAGCTACAAGTCCAAAGCAAAAAGGTGGTAAACTGCTAAAAGTGTGAATAATAGCGGATGTTTTGAGTTAATGATTCACTCTTTTGAAGGGCTCAAAACTTCAGTTATTATTCACACTTTTGGCAGTTTACCACCTTTTTGCTTCTAAAAAAAGCAGATATGTACAGCATCTTACAATCTAGGAGCATCGGTTCTCAGGTAAAAGATTCCGGTATCAGCAGCAGTTTTCTGGGAAGCACGTAGTTCACCATTATCTGTGACTGCAATGAAACAACCATTACATGCCTGTAATGCAACTTGATCTTCTTCAAAAACAAGTTCAATTTGTTCCTGTTGTCCAATTGCCTCAGCACAACCGCTAACATTACCCATCATATTTACAGAGAGATAGCGACCTGTGAAATAATTAATTAGAAAATATTAAAGAAATTGTGGTAACATTGTATGGTATTAGGCATATCTTAGTATTAGGTTATTATTTTTTCAGGGAAGTTCTTCTGAAGTTCTTCAGTAATTTTGGAGTCTATTTGACAATTTAAGAACTCAACTACAGACTGTAGACTGAGTAGCTGTAGTAGCTAGTAAAGTAAGTGAAAGATTGTATGATTTGTCACTATTTGAAATACTTTGTGTCAAATACAGCTAATTACCATAACCAGATTTCAAAGCCATTTTGTTCTGAGTAGTTTTTACTGCTGTGAACACTTCTTCAGGGGCTGGTGAATCCCCTGCCTCTTTCAAATTCCCTAGTATGTAGCCACCAGTATCGGTAGCCTTTATGTAACATTTCTTGTTTGAACTCTGCAAAGCAACACTCGAGCCTAGTTCAAAATAGTTCGTAATTTTCCACCACCCCCCATGTTCTGAAGCATCCAAATCCTGTGGCATGTCCTCATCTTTCTCTCTCTTTCGTTTACGTCCTTTGTTCTTCTTTTTTGATTTCTCTCCCTTCAATTTTAGCTTACCAAACTTCACTTGTTGATACTCAGCAGCCGACATGTTGACTAAATATGAATCTGCAGGGATCACGGACAGCGTAGGCGAACAGAGATATACTAGTAGTACTTCATTCAAGACGTACGTTGAGTAAATATCTAGTACATTTGATCAATTTGGTAGTATACTACACAGTATACTACAATATTATGCAGCTGCAACCCCGGGGATACCTGATACTTAGTATGCTGCGTTATAGTTAACCCGAGGTTGTAAAAATGTGGCAAGTCACAGAGTTTGGCGACAGATTATTAAAACTTTAGGGTGTAATAGACTGAGTAAAATAGTCGTAAAATAGACAGTACGATTGGGAGGGAAATAGAAAGTTAAAAAGGTTTATGGCCAGTGCTTCCGACATACAGCAGGAACTTGCATAACGTTGCACCCTTTATGCCCCTGGCAGCATTTCGGAATTTCAAACGCTATCCACAGGACTTAGTGTTACATATAAGGGACCAGATTACATTGTCATGTAAAACAAAAGAAAACCAGAAACAGACAGATGTAAAATTAAAAATGTAAAATTAAGAGTGAGTCTTATTTATGGTAGAAATTATTGACTAGCCATAAAAATACTTTAAATTACAATATTAATATATAAGGCATTGCTTGTCACACAATTTCATTTCATGTAACATGCTCCTTTAGTTTAACTAATTTTCGTTTCTTAAAGTGAGTAAAAATGTAGATTAAGGCATACATACATATTTTTTCATATTTAACACATTTACTCTTAGATGAAGTTGTGTGACAAGGAAACCTTGTTAGACTTGATGCTTATAAAATAAAACAAGTGGCCAAAGTAATCGATATAAGATAAACAAAACACTATTAAATGTCAATGATTCCTAACTCCTGAGCTCAAACTAGGGTGAACACTCTTGTAACAAGTTGCTTAAAATAGTTTAACCAATAATTACAGTTCTCAAAATCACTTATACAGTATATTATCACATGTACAAATTGAATGAAATGCCTCACCCAGTAGAATTTAATACTTAAAAATATGAAAACTGTCAGTATATGATTACTGCCTGGTTGTTTAAAGTTTTGAAATGACATACATGAGAATAACCTCAAACAAGACAATGCCAATGTTTCCAAACATGTGAATCAATGTTCCTGTAGCAGAGGTTGGTTTCTTTATTAGTTTTCCATTATGATACAAATAACAGGCTTTTGCTTTGCAGGTTGTTTTACAATTATCCACTTCACCAGTACAGTTCATAGTGCACATATCCAAATGTTTACCACAATACATTGTACAACCATCCTTACACAGAAGGCCACAGGTTTTGGTTGTGCTTTCGCTGCAATTAAGGATCATTCTCACACAAGATGGTCGTTCACATTTCTTATCACAGTGGCTTTTAACACAAGCTGTAGTGATTGGGGAAGGGGTAGGTGGCCGTGATGCAGGGTAAGTACACTTTGCACCACGACCACATGACCGCTGACATTGGCTTCCATCATGGCATTCCATTGTACATGTTGCGTTTGGGGAGCAGGTTTGTTCACAACTTTCAACATCTTTTGTGCATTTCATATTACAAACTGCTCCATCACATGTCTGCTTGCATGTTTTCGATGAACACTCCATTGTGGTTGATGTAGGGCACTGTAAACAGTTTTGCTCACAAGACTCTTGTTTGTCAGAGCAGGTCATTGTGTTGCACGTTGTCAGTGTCCCCACACAATATTGATTACACTTTTTTGTTGATAAATCACCACAGTCAAAGGATGGACACGAACTGGTTGTTGGAACACATGACTGGGTACATGATGTACCATCACATGCAGCTGAAGTACCCCTCGGCAATGCTGTCAAACCAAGCAGCACAAATAAAATGATTGATAGAGCCATGTTCACTTTATAACCTACAAAATTAAAACAAGACTACTTATCTTGATGTAAACACTAAGAAATATATACTTAGTACTAATAATGGATATTAATATAATAGTTTTCACATGTGGATTGTGAGTTCAACAAACAGACTTTGATAGTAATATAAATCAATAAGTGAATAAAATATTGTAGACTACAATACAATACAATATCAATCTCCAGCTGATAGTTTAATGAAGTAAAAACAGAAACAAACTACTAAAAAGTCCAGTTGGAACCCAATATTTTTTAACAGTCTTAACTTCCACCTGCAACATAATAAACTGAAAAGGCCTTTCATCAATCAGCTTTGCTACCAAATGTTTAACACAACACAGATTTTTTTTATTTTCTAAAAGCTTTGTTTGACTTTACTGTAAACCAATAATAACACAAAATTCCAATCAAAGATAATTAACAATCAAATAAATCAATAATTAACTAAGCCATATTGGATACTTGGGCATGTAATTATATATAATTTTACACCAGCAACTGATGATTTTTAAAAAATGTAATATCAAATTACAATACATCCTCACTATAGTTTATGATAGTTTATGATAGTTTATGATTATAGTTTATGATAGCTCTCAATATTTCAAATAAACCAATATCAGGATTTCGTTTAATACCTATTTCTGGTTATTTCAATAAACAAATACGAATTTTCCCACGCGCAAATGAAAGATATAGAAGTTGACGCTAGTTCCTTGTGATGAACTAGGCATTAGGTATGTACAAGAGTTTCACTTCGCTTTTCGAGTGGATGAAATTTCCAGAGGCTTGTAGCCAAAACGAGGTGTCTCTTCCTGTGGTTATAAACAAAATTCTACAAATACAGGTTTGGAAGCACCAATAAAAGAGTTGCAATTACAGGGAAAATTAGCTATAATAGTTGATTAGAAACAAATTGTCGTATTACAGAATAGCGAAGTTGTTGCAAATAATCACAATTTGTTTATAGGTATTGAGGTATCGATCTTTCTTCACGTAAATTAAAGAAAAAAGTGTGAATTATTGTTGGGCAATTTGAACGAGCAGTACAATCAAAAATACGAAATTCGTTTGTTATTTAAATTAAGATTAACAGTAGCTGTGCATTGAACACAACGTGTGCTATAGTGGAGTATAATTTACGAGCGAGCGTTTCTTTCTTTGCGGATGTGTTAAATTATCGTCATTCGTCATAAAGTACGGAATTCAGTAGTAAAAATATCAAGTAATATATGTTGTTTCTAAAACAACACCCCTGTTTTAGGTATTTTATAGCGTTTGGCGTCTTTTCATGTAGAATATACATAATTAGAGCTGAACGATTCCCAGTCTTGTATCTTGACCGAAATACTAAAGCCCTACACTGCATCGACAAACAACTGGATTTCGGCCAACTTAGAGGACGTTTCACGTTCACAAGGGCAACAGAAATTATCATTACGAAACCTTAGATTTGAAAGTAAACCGACAGAGAATGGTTTCACATGTAGTATATTAACGTTGTTGTATATTGAACTATGATTGCTGTCGAGTATTTAGCTATTAACATTTTGATATTTGACATACGAACAACAAATATCAACAATGAATTAACTCTCAATAGATACCTGGTTTTCGCAAACGTGCTACAGCCAACGATGCTTGGATCTGTTTGAAGAGAAGACAGAACTCTACGTTGGTCGAGGTTTACCACAGAACAAGTGGCCTTGCACTTTTCGCCGCTCTTTCGTTTTCAGCAAGTGGGTGGTGTGAATGACCGACTGGGTGTGTCGAACTCAGTCCCGGCCAACAATGCGTCAACAACGGAGGGAGGGGCGTATACACCGATATTGCCCAGTTGCGCAAGTGATATGTAGGCATTTGGCATAGTTTATACCCAGGCTGGTTTATACCGAGAAAGCACTTGGCGTCAAGAGGACTGCTTTGGTATTGTTTTGCAAAGACAAATTGTAAACATTATAGGATTTTACTTGTCATAGGAGAGCTCTTGAGGAAAATCGGTCACATCACAAGAATCTCCGAAATTCTACCCGAAAGCCATTACTTCAGTAGGGCGTGTATAGGTTGGGTGGACACCAACGTTTACAGCAAACATATGATTTTTCATTTTCCCTTTGTTTGTCTGCCACTATAAGAGACTAAACACACTTAACTTACATGCCCTACTAACATAAATTTTAGTAAAAAGTTAGTGTTTAGATAAGGTCTATTGCTAAGCTAATGGGTAACATTCGGGGAAAAACAAGCTTCAGAAAAAAAAATTCTTCGACTTCTGAAAAACCCGTGACAACAGGCACACGTCTCGATGGTCGCCTAAAATAAGCTGTAGTCTTAATTAACTTTCTGTAAACTGAGCCGGATTTCGTTTGGACGTCCCGGAAATGATTTTTCAGCACAACACGAGTTGAAGCACTAGTATGCTGACAAAAATCCTTGGGTTCTCTTACTACATTGGATTATACTAAGTATTGTGACACGCGTTGCTGGGGAACTCTCAGCCAGTGGGCAATCCGCATTTCCGTATCACTAGTATCGATATCGGCCTTGCTTTTTTTCCGCTACGTCGGCACCAGATTAGCTTTTTCAACTTATAAAAATAAGTATAAAATTCCTGTCTTTACTTTTATACAAATGAAGTCAAAAATGTCTCAGTCGAAGTGGCAGGATTTTCCTACTTTAAAACTTTATATTTGAAGTATAAAAATTATTTCTACCTAATTATTTATAGCTAGCATATACATATTTTCAATTATATCTGTATGGATCAATGACAATGCATGGATCAGTACGCACGCGGAGGTTTGTTTTGGTGTGGTTTGCCACATAAACCACCAAAAACCAATATAAAACAAATAAACTAATATAACAATACTTCATGCATCACCCGTTGCGTATTCTATATTATATACCTTAGACAATGGCCTTCAAAATCTTTTCCAGCAATTATCGATTTGACATGGTAATGCGTAATGCAGTCTTCACTTCTCTAAATTAACATAACAGTCTCTATCTCTCGACAGCTACCTTGCACAACCGATAACCATTTATAATTCCCTATTTAAAAGACCGCGTATTAATAGCGCGGTCTCACTGTTTTTTCTCTCTAAGACCGAGCGCTCGGTTGATAAGATGGTATTTAAAATTGCTTCGCAGTTTAATCAGATTGCGCTATAGATTGTTATTCATTGACCAATCAGAACGCGACCTTTTATATTATAAACTTTTACGAAAATATGATTATATAAAAGGTCACGTTCTGATTGGTCATAATTCATTGACCAATCAGAACGCGATCTTTTATATCACCTATTTACGTCATTCGATATTGCACGTTGGACACAGACGCTAACGACGGTATCCAAGGATACTAAATGGTATCGGGTTTCAACCAACATTATTTGTTATTGTCGGATTTGAAAAAGTCACGTACGCTTTCCTGTGCTTGGAAACTTCGGCAAAGAAATGTTAGGAAGCATACAAATAACCGGAGAAGAACTGAACGACGTTGAAGTCAATGATATTTGCAATTGTTTACGAAATGACTCTGTTCGTCTTCTGTCGCTCCGTGGCTGTCAACTAGACGACATCCAGTTCAAGAAAATCATTGAACCATTGAAAGGAAACACTTCTTTAGTTCAACTGAACCTCAGTCTTGGCGTCTTAAGTAACAGACAGAGGGTAAAATTGCTGGGCGAAGCTCTAAAATCTAATAAAAACCTTTCTTCCCTCTTGTAAGTAGTCCATTGTTAATATTATTAATAATTAATTACTTTCTAGTTGCGCTCTCTTTTTGAATATTTCCATTTTCAAAAAAAATATTACTAATGCGCGCTATATTTTGGCAGTAGATCACATGATCGAAACTTGCAGTTGCTGTGCACAGCCCCCCCCCCAAATTCTTGAACTAAAGTATAAACCCCCACATTGTGAAATGCGCACACCACACCCACCACCAAAACATAATCTTGGCTGGTTCTCCAAAGTTAGTGATTTTTCCAACATTTAAAAGCTGTTGAATTACTATGATAATGAATCCAAATTTAAAATACCAAACTTTGAGGTTATACCAAACATAATACCAACGCATGAACTTGTTTATATAATTTTAGGTTACATGGCAACAGACTCAGTGAAGACAGTGTGAAATGCTTGGTGAATGCAATTGAAAGACATCCCCAAATTTCAAACATTGACCTGGGGGATTGTGATATAACAGATGAAGGTATACAACAGATCTGTATGTTGCTTCCACCTGATGAAAACAAAACGTGTTTAAGCACTTTAACCTTAACAGGCAACAAAAATATAACACAAATGGGCTGGTCATATCTGGCCATTGCAATTGCAGCCAGTTCAAAGTTGAGATACTTGTACTTGGATTACAATAAGATTGGGAACTATGGAGCTGGACTATTAGCTGTGGCTTTAGCATCAAGTCAAACAATAGAGAAAGTTGATGTGGAGGGATGTGGTATTACAGATACAGGTGCTGAACTTTTATTTGATGTAGTTGCAAACTACCCAACACCATTGAAGGAGATTAATCTACAGGATAATGATATTAGTGATGAATTACTAGAACAGATTGAGAGTTGTCTCAAAGTTGAAAGTGATGTTGATGAGGAAGGTGATATAATTGATAGTACTAAACCATAGTGTATCAATATGATGACAATACAGTATCAGCTGCATGTTGCTGTTTCCAAACCTTGTGTAAATAAATAGATAAATAAATAAATAAACTGAATATAACTATAAACTAATGCTTAAAGTACTATTGTTAAAGCTTTTTCAATGCTTACTTATAATAAAGCAGGTTTTTGTTATACATGTATTATACTCTGCTTAAAACAATACATATAAAACAATATAAGTAGTTGTCAAGATTATGTTATCCAGTAAGTTTGATGCACCACTAGCTGTGTCCTCAGGTTGTGTGGCCAGCCAATGTTATTCACCACATATGATTTGCACAGCACATTTATATTTGGAGGTCACAGAGTGAAGTTCACATTTCTCATTCTTTCTTTGACTGAGAATCAGAATTCCAGGACTGCAGAGTCCAGCAGACAGACCAGCACATAATAATGTTGCACATAAATGTTGCACACTGTGTAATGTGACGTCATCAGAGGATTGCGTAATAATTATAAAATCTAGGGATATTTAGGGATATTAGGGAAAAGTTAGGGCATTACGTGCTGAGATGCTTATTTAGGGGGATAAATCTGTTGATTTAATTCATTCAGTGGCCATTTTGAATTTTCATTTCAAGTAGGTGTCCGTTGGTTCACTTGGTTGGCTTGGTCAGATACAAAAGTGAAATTTTATATATCATGGATTCTGAAAATGTATTACTACAATGTGGCCATTGCGAAGAATTGTTTTCGGACGAGAATTCAGTTCATGAACATGTCGAAAAATACCACCAAGTCCAGTCAGGCGAGAAAGATGCGAGTGCCTCTGGGTTTCAAAATGATGAGAATGTTACAAACGAGGTACTGGTATCTCCAACGGTCAGTCCTGAGCAGACGAATAACATGAACATATCCGATATCGGAGAGATAAGCACGAACGATGAGGGTGATGCTGTCGAAACAAAACTAACAGGGCATGTTTGTCTACGTTGTGGTAAATCATTTACAGTTGCAAGTTCTCTCAAAAGACATATCGCTCGCATTCATCATGACGAGATTCAAGGCATGGACTACACTTGTACTGAATGCAACAAAGGATTTTCCACTTGCAAACGTTTACAAAGCCATATTCTGAAGTTTCATGGTTCTGACGAATCTAAGCCTAAGACCCAACATGTTTGTGCTGTCTGTGATAAGGTCTTCCCACAAGCCTACTTGCTTAAACAGCATCTCCTAAGGCATCGCACTGACCGCCCTTACAAATGCTCGGTCTGCCCCAATGCCTACAAGGAAAAATCAGCGCTGGCATATCATGAAAAAAACCACTTCGGAGAGAAGACGCACATCTGTGATAAATGTGGTAAAGGTTTCATACATAAACGAAACCTTAAAAACCACATTCTGACCCACACTGAAGATCGATTGTTCACATGTGAGATTTGTGGAAGCAACCTTAAAAGCAAGTCGACATTAAAGTCCCACATGAGGGCAATGCATTATGAGGATAAAAAATTCCAGTGTGCTATATGTGACAAGAAGTTTGCCGTCAAATACTACCTCAAACGTCACATGGCCGGGCATCGTCAGACTAAGCCCTTCAAATGCACCCATTGCCAAAAACAATTCCGTTACCAGTATGAATATAATAAACATTTGAAGATACATAGTGGTGAGAGACCATTTGAATGCCAACTATGTCCTAAGACATTTACACAAAAGCATGGTTTAACATTACACATGAGAAGTCACACTAAGATTGCACCATACAAATGTTCATTTTGTGACCGAACTTTCACACAGTCCACCAATAAAAATCGTCATGAGCTCACCCACAGTGCTATCAAACCATTCATATGTGCAATGTGTGGTAAAGGTTACACCACCACGTATGAACTCAAAAAACATGTATTGCTGCATCAGGACCCAGAAGGCAAACCATTTAAGTGTTCATTATGCAACATGTCGTTCTCTCGAAAAAACAACCTTAGCAAGCACAACAATATGGTTCACCTTAACACAATGAACCATGCTTGCAAAGTTTGTTACAAGAAGTTCATGACTGCGGATGCGTTGGAAAAACATATGGCAACACATCCCGAAGGCCCACCTTTCCCGTGCAAGCATTGTGAGGAAACATTCCCAGACAAACGAAAGCTTTTCTTACACTTTCGTAAAATGCATCCGATTGAGAAAATGGAAGAAGACAACAACAGTTAGTATCAAAATAGTGAATTGTTACACACAATTATAAACAAACGCCACTAAACTACAGATGAATTACCAGTTAACCATAGTGCCTAATTTGGGTCTCTTAGTGTATGTCTAGAGTTACTTTTAGGGTATACCAGTGGTGTTTGCAAACCCAAACTGCAAGCACTATTCCCACATGAGACTGAGGTCATATTAAATTTCAGATCATTGCTAGAGCATGAACAAAACCTGAAGGTAGAGAACAGAGGGCATGAAAACTGACAATATGCCACCACTTCTCCACAGCTGTAAACCTGTAACACTCTCAGAATTGGGTGGCCCCAGGGAGCTTAATGGTACCCGCTCCCTTGAACACTGCCAACATAAAAAAGCCTCTGTGGGCATTCCACTAAAAATATATTCCAAATTATTTTGTAGCTGAAAAGCCCTACAAGTGTTCCATCTGTGGTAAAAGTTTCAGACAGACTGGCAACAGAAACCGTCATGAGAAGACCCACAGTGCCCAACCACCACATGTTTGTACTATTTGTGATAGAGCGTACTTTGACCCATACAAGTTTAAGATTCATTTAAAAGAGCATGAAGTTCCAGAGGCAGAGCAGCATAAATGTGATGTTTGTGATAAAGTTTTCATAAACAGTGTGCATCTGAAGGACCACAAGAATACTGTACACCTTGGGATAAAGAATTACAAATGTAAAGTTTGCAACGAAACCTTCTTAACAGCAGCGGAACGTAAGCAACATGCAGCCAACCATGCCGTCGAACCTACGTTTTCTTGTGATCATTGCAGTGAAGTGTTTCCAAGCATATCAAAGCTTAATGCTCATGTTAAGGCAATTCATTTTTCAAAGGAAAAGAGCAAACAAAGTTAGTATTAGTATCACAATTAGCATATATCACCTTTTTGTTTTTATGTATAAATTACAAATTGTTTATCAAAATCTGTTATACTGTACACAAAGAAGGCAAAATATCATTTTCTTGCTTAATACTGTTCACTTAGCCCCCATGAAGTATCGCTGCAAGGTTTGCTACAAAAGATTCAGGACAGCTGACCTGCTAGAACAGCATATGGCAACACATCCTGAAGGACCTCCATTTCCATGTAAACACTGCAAGGAAACATTCCCAGACAGAAAGAAGCTTGCTGTGCATGTTGCTAAAAAGCATCCAGTTGAAAGAAAGAAAGCAAGTGAAATGGGTTCGTCTACTGAAAGGATTTTATATCTTCAAAACTCTTTGTTGAATTTGACCCCATCTAATCTGTAAACCTTAAGTGATTAAACAAGGTCATTCATTGGCATGGACTTTCATTCCCTCTGACCAACTCAAAATTGGTCCAAATGTTAGTGAGGGTTGCGAAGAGCAATTGAAAGACCATGACAGTAGTGGTAGAACAAAAGCAAATTTGGACCCTCATCTTTGTTTTAATCACACCTTCATTTCAATCATTCAGTAAAGTTGATGTGTTCTTCATGCCATTTGGCATATATAAAACACCTGAAATATCCATCAGTGATTAGCTTGGAGTGATTTTCTTCCAGACATATATCTATTTTCTAAACCTGGTATCATGAATTATGTTATATAGCTCCGAAGCCCTACACTTGTTCAGTTTGTGGAAAATGTTTCAGCCAAGTTGGTAACAAGAACCGTCATGAACAGACCCACAACAATGCAAAACACACATGCTCAATTTGTGGCGAGGGTTTCCGCGATCTTCGCCAGCTCAAAACACATTCAAAAGACCACAATGAGGTTCCCCATGATGAGCAGCCTAAGTGTACCGTGTGTGACATAGTGTTTGCTACGAGCTTGGATCTGAAGAACCACAATGAGACCATCCACTTTGAAGTAACCACATACAAATGTACAAGTTGCACTGAGATGTTTTCAACAGTGGAGGAACTTGGCGAACACACAGCAATCCATTCATCGGGACCACCATTTTCTTGTGATCACTGTGATGAGATATTTCCAGAAATGACGGAGCTTAGTAGCCATGTAAAGGCAGCACATTCAAAGAAAAATCGGGGCAGAAGTTAGTATGCATGTCCCAATTTCATTGTACAGTGTGTGTCCTAGCATATGGATTCCAGATATTAGTGTATGGATTCCGGATCCCAGTGTATGGATGCCAGATCCTAGTGCATGGATGCCAGATCCTAGTGTATGGATTCCAGACCCTAGTTTATGGATGCTGGGTCCTAGTGTTGCTACACTGTAAATTACTCACTTCAGAATTTGTTTCATTTCTTTTTTCCAGGAAAAAAGCCACGCAAAACGACTTCCCCTATGAAAGCTCAGACCAACAATCAATTACATCTGTGTGATGTTTGTGGGAAATCATTCTCAGAATCCCACGAGCTGAAGAAGCACTTGCAAGTTCACAGGAGAGCTAACAAGGCACCACGTCGTAATAGGGAAGAATCCGAGCAGCAGAACCAAACCGATGGAGACCAAGAACCAAACACAAGCATAAACTCTGAAACTATAGTTTCAGAAGACTTGGCATGTGAAAACATTTAAGTGTTGTTTGAACTATTTAATTTGTGGTAAAAATATAGTTGGAAGAATCTCATGCTTAGTTTAAAAACATTTTAAAACATTCCCATATGGACTTCCTGAAATATTATGGAACCTCAATATATGTTCATGAAATTGGATTAATTTGAGAATTACGGCTAATAGTGAACCTTAGGTACGCGCGTGAGGTTATGTGTGAGATATTAAAGGTAGGTTTCAGTCGCTTCTGCGCATGTGTCACATATTTCGTTTATGAGGACTCCAACGGAAGTTGTGATTCAATTATGTACTCGATCCAGCCCTTATATCAGGCTATACCGCGCGGACGACGAAAACAAAACATTTACACATGGCGGCTAGTTTGCGTTTTCGATCTCATTGAAATCTGTCGTTTTTACAACCTGTTTTGCTAACGATCACAATGGCTAGCAGGACGTCGTGTAGTAAAAACATTGTGGATAAAAAAAAAACGATGTAAACAAAGCGCGCGCACGCGCAGAAGCGACTGTAACCTACCTTTAACAATAGTTACTTGATATACTTTACTTGATATACTTTGCTTGATAATTGTGATATAATAATTTATCAATATAATTTTGTTTTGTTCAATTCCCCTTGACTGCCCACAGAGCGAATACATAATTTTTGAAATTTGTTTATGTATTTTATGGGTTTTGATTGTACAGTATATACCATTAAACTTTAATTGTTTTACAAAAATGTTTTTTGCCAAACTATATTTTGTTCATAGTCCCATCTGTAGAGCCAACAAGTCTTGTTTCATCATGCGTCATCCAAAACAGTTGCGTTACCTGACGTACTGTTTATAGGGTTTGCGGCACCTACTTTCCCATGCCAACGTCACTCGGTTATAACAGTTCTTGAGCGCACGCGGCTCTTAGACTGGGACCGAAGCGTCGCGATTTTCCCGCATAGCAGGGCGCCCTGCGCGTAGCCAGCTCGGCCCACCTAGTGCGAGTGTGGTTATCACGTGATTATGCACGTGATACTAGGGAGCTTTAGCAGCGACTACGAGTACGACTACGAGTACGAGATTCGTCATTCTCGCGCGTTGTTTGCTTGCGCC
>JAOTOK010098064.1:0-14817 GCA_025770025.1 Virgularia gustaviana | reverse complement strand
ACTGTGACTGTGACTGTGACTGTGACTGTGACTGTGACTGTGACTGTGACTGTGACTGTGACTGTGACTGTGACTGTGACTGTACCTAACTGTAACTGTAAGTCCGTAACTGTAAGTCCGTAACTGTAAGTCTGTAACTGTACGTCTGTAACTGTTGCTGAAAGTAATAGTGTACTGTAACTGTAACTGTAACTGTGTGTAGCTACAAATAACTGCACAAAGAAGTTACCAATATTTTAGAAAGCATTTTAGGCTTCGATCCATATCTAAAAGGAAAAACAAGTGGTTGAAAATATTTATAAAAAAATAGAAATCGCTGGCTTCTAAAACACTTACTTGTCTTTTATTACATTACTTCTCAAACTCACAAGTATTTTGGCGAAAAAAATGAGATGAAATTTGCCTGTATATCAATAGTTTATTTCTAAATACATAATTAAATATAGATTTCTTTTGAGTTTTAACCATAGATTATTAATAAGTTTGAGATACATAGATTGTCATCTAGCCTTTCCTGTTCAGGTATAAAAATAAATAATCAGCTATACGTACTTGCCCTGTGGCAATCTTACATATCTCACAAAATTCTAATTATACTGCAAGACACTTCTAAATCCGCGTTCTAATTTTAGAACATAAAAAGGCATTTCGAATCGGCTTAAACTTCGTATCATTCTCCACTATTTTGTAACCCTTTGCTAGAAATTAGTGTTTTATATTGTGCTGCCAACGGACACACGAAATCTTGGCATTGGATATAAACATATGTCAACACCAGTTACAAGGATGGACAACCCAGCTTTATCTTGAAGCTGCAGAGAAGCTCGAGGCTCATTTTCAAGATGTTTTATCGACATTATTATTTTTAAATATTATTCCAACATGGAATTATCAGCCGTGCCATGCAGATGATTGCCCGTAGCATTTGCATGGTTGAGATACTTTTGGAAAAATTATTTTCATTTTTTTTATCTTAAGAGGAACTGGCGTAAATTTAGTGCACACAAAGTGTTTCACAGTCAGACAGTTGTTCATTATAATTTTTTTTCAAGTTGTTCAATTATACTCGCTATCAACGCAATTTATTTTCTGTAAACTTATTATATCACAGCAATAACCGTTACACGAATATCAAACAAGTATGTGACTGAGTTGAAGCAAGTCGACAAGAGTTCTTGGCAATTTTACAGCTGTAACAAGCGTAAAAATGCATCAACAACATGTTTTCGTAGAATATTTCGTTTCATGAAGTTTGTGCAAGTAGTTATTCAAGTACGACTCCCGAGGGCATAGTTCGGTTTGTTGAGTTCCTCATTTAATATGTGGTTATCTTTGCTATATCTCTCTGATGCATATGCACAACCAACATCTGCTGTACATGATGAAATACCAGCCTACAACCCATGGTTAGTAGACTTACATCTGACTCAGAGTCGTAAGAAAAAAAGTTAATACTGTGGATGCGGTGCAGAACTGCTAAATTTATACTTGGATCGGTGGCCCCAATAGGCTCCATATAAGAGCCTGGATACAAGGTTTGTCCAGTCAACTCTAAGTGAACTGCAACGTTAACTGCAGATAAGCGCGGCCATGACCTGCTTGGAGTGAAAATTTATTGTATGCAGTTTGAGTAGAAATACCTTCGTGACACTGAATGTTGGTTTACATATCAAACTGAAGCCCTCTCAGTATGTGAGATTGACTTTCAAAATTTGCGAGTTTTCATGTAGCTTTGTTAAACGCCAAGAAAAATGCCACAAAGATCAGAGATCGACAAACACACGGTATTTGTTTATAACATAAAAACAAAAAGCAACAGAATTATTAGAGTACTACTGTCTGAGTACTAGATATTAGCATTCATCAGTGGCGATCGCAAAGCATGATGGTGCATGCAAGCTTCATTACTGGGGTTTTTTTATTCTGGGGTAACAGCCAGTTGAGCCATTGTCCAAAGTGTTCATGCAACGAAATTTAAATTTTCAGCAAAGCTTCCGTTATTGCATTCAAAATGAGAAAAATTCTAATTGTATATAGAACTTTGTTAGTTTGCTTTCTTTGTCGGACATTGAGGGGTTTTTTTATACACAAATATCCTACTTATGACATCACATTGTGTAATGAGTTTTTATAAAAAAACACACAGTGTTCGCAAAATACCTAAAGCTTTTTGCTCTCTGACTACAATGTCGGCATGGCTTACATAAAGGTTGATATCCCAAGTGGCCAAGCGCTGGGTGCTCTGTCATTATCCAGTGTATACATGATGTCAAAAATAGGAAGCTTGAATATCAAACAAAGTTATATGTCGAATGAAAAAATCTACAAAAGTGGCACCTAGTCATTTTAAACGATAGTCATGCAATATCCAGTCGTAAACGCCAAGGGCAAATTCGTTGGTCCGAATAATTCCTTACACACGTTTTTAGCCAATCAGCGTGCTTGATTCCTATACTGTTATATCACAACATATTTTCCCCATGAGTTTACGTGCTGTTTAACGGCTTCCTCATTCATATCTTTCAACGACGCCTCACTGCCTTCTCTTATGATTTTTATCTATAAAGGTCAATCGGTCAACGCGGCAACACTAGACTGCTTTACTGATAATCCCATCAAAAACACAGGATATACAGCTGGCAGATGGAAACATATAATTTAGCTGGTCAGTGTGCGCGGAAGCAACGTGGACATTTATTAATTATCACGAAGGATTTCAGCGTGAAAACAGTACTGATCCGTGCAAAGATAACGCGGTGACTAGTGATCTGAAATCACTGAAAATGCGGAATTAATATAGTGTCACATAAACATCTTGTTTTTTTCGAATACTATATGTATGTTACTAAATTCAGCCTGTAGGGTCCAATGTCTACATTTAGTATACGTGAACTATGGCCGACAACTGGATCTTTTCTCCTATAGGAACAATACCCGACGTGCAGCAACAGAAATCAATTCGGTTTGAGAAATTATGTAAAAATACAATAATTGTGTTTTATGTGATGTCTCATTAGTGCGCCGTTCATCTCCAACTGTTATAAAATCGGTCTTACAGATCGCAAACCAAGACAAAAGTAACTAAAAGTAGGATATCGTCATAGATATCGCCCAGATAAACCTTTTTTTGGTAGGCATAGAATCAGTACATTGGAATACTTATGAACACGTACATGGAACAAAAAACTCTATTATTATAGGGAAGGAATGCATGCAGCTCCTAAAAGTATTTCTGTAATATTCATTGATAGCAAATATTTTACTGTTACTAACATGGGCATATTGCTTGAATTCTATGTTAACGCAAATAATAGATTTCAATGACTCTTTTAATCCTTTAACAGCAACCAGCAGTCTTTGTATACTCTGGCTAACGCTAGACGATTTTACTCGTCAACGGGGGAAGGCCTCGCTGACATTGACAATGGGTCAAAAAACTATCTTATTAACCCTTTGACAGCAACCAGTGCAACCATGCAGCAGTCTTTAGTATTTTACTCTGGCTAACGCCAGACAATTTTACGATCGTCAACGGGGAAGGGCCGGAAGGCCTCGCTGATGACAATGGATTAATATTTGAATGCTTTTAGCTTCAGAAATAGCAAGCTCCTGCTTCCAGTTCCATGCAATCCAAACAATATGCCGACCAATGCAGCACTTAAAATATTTGCTACCAAATTAACCTTATCTTTATACTATAATCTTGCGTGCACAACATAGTTTGCTTGAGTTGTGACAACAACTAAGGTATTTTATTATATACCATAATTCTTTGGTTGCGTTGATTTATTACAGCAGATAGCATCTAAATCTGGTTACATTTAGAAAATTGTGGCAACATCTGCGTAAGTAGTTTGTCGTCAGGTTGTGGGGAAAAGAAAACATTATACATAATTGTACCATATTAGAACATTTTTACTGCACGGGTATAACAGTGGTGAAGGGGTGGCTCATTTTGATCTTTTGACTGCCACACCAATAGAGAGTGATTTAGGATTTTTCCACAGTGCCTTTATAAAATGACGTATTATTGGATATTCCTGTCTCATGAAAGTAACGAGAGGTCAGTCTCGCTGCTGAAACCGCAAACTTAATTTTATTTGGCCATTGTAGACATTGTCCAACAATAATGTCTTTGTTTCACCCAGACTGCAGAGATCGGCGGCAGCGGGGCCTTCGAGAAAATATTCGTTAAGTTCTAGTAGCGTACCTCGAATTAGTTTCCTATGCATGTTATATAGTAATGCATCCCTAAAGCCCGACGGTATACCAAATTTTGTAGCTGTTATATATAGACCCAATTAAGCCACCTCTTCCGTAATACTCTCATGCAGTCTTCACTGTACAATGTATTTTGGCATCTCAATCTGTTGCAAATGGGCACCCAAATATGCCTGACAAAGCTTATTACTAGCAAATTACATGCAGCAGCTCCTCCGCAGAAGTAATAGATATGATGTGATTATATTCTGAGCGTAAAATCGATCAGGGCTTAGCGTTCAGTAACTAATGTATAAACGCAGCTCTTGTTCGGGCTAAACAATAAGGCCTCGTTTGGGACCTATCTTGATCCCGGATGTTCTTGGTTGGACCATCTTTAATCGGTTTACAATTACGTACAACGGTAACCCAATCGGCATATTTACAAGTTCTAGCTAAACTGTTACCATAAATATAATTATAAAATCATGGTGTCCAAGGAGTCGCGAGGAAGGCGCGGGTGGAGAGACTCTGTCACCACGCTGCCTATATATAACCAACTTCTGACGAGATGTAATGATGGTGATGACGTCCCCTTTCGAGTCAATTATTTAAAAAGTATAGCGTCAATAAACTCTATTCAATAAACTTTAGTCGAACTTCTTAATTCTATATAAAGGTCAATAAAGCCGGCATCTTTTTTTACATTTACGTAAATTGAATTTTTCGTAGCTACATGTGTCGACGGGAAATCAGAAAAGCACAAGGTGTGCATATAATTCAATGTGCATTGGGCAATTTTTTAAAGGAATTATATTTTCATTAATTAAAAGTTTCGAGCAGATAAAATACATTGCAACGGTACGAATTAGCCCACGTATTCGGATAAGTTTGAAAATGCCTATATAACAGTTTATATATACGCGCTCTATCCAGAAGTTAACGGCGTTTTTATTCGACCAAAAATGGATTCAAAAAGCACTATTTAGAGTGAACAATTTTCAAAGGGATTCGCGTGTGGACGCCATGTGTGGATAATTTCAGATCTAGAATGGTTTAGAAGCCATGATTTTACAATTCGAACCACATCGACTTTAACTGATCAAGCACATGCACTTTTCACAAGCACCATGCAACTGTTTATCAACTGTTTATCTCTCGAGTCTCGAAGGCTCGTCACTGAATCATATCTCAGTCAGTAGCTATCTTACCTATATCTAGTGGCTTGAGTTCACCTCAGGTCCTTAGATACTGAGACACGAACCGAGACAGTAAACCGGTCACCTAGTAGCAAGATCCTTGAATACTATCAAGCGTCCTTACTGTACGTACTTGACAGTATTCAAGGGCCTTAATGGATTCTCGTTATGTGACCGGTCGCTGTGACGCCTCAGTATCTAGTCTAGGGAGGTTTATGGGACATGAACTGTTTATATATAAGCTTAATAGTTGTCTTGTCTCCCAGGGTTTCGCAAAAGGGGCAAGTACACGATTTCTCATTTAAATACTTGTCGTTGTTTTCAAAAGTTTAAGCGTAGTTCAGTTTCGTTTGCGCGGCGTAGCTCGGGTGGGAGGGTATCCAGACCAGCTGGAAATGAAGCAGGGCCTAAGAGGGAAGCTTATCAACGGATGATGAGAAGAAAGAAGAGAGTTAATGATTAAGTAAAAATGTTTCAATGAGGGTTTTAATGCCGACAAAAAGTGGCTTATGACAACATGAGCACCAAACTCAGTATTCTACTACTACGCGTAAATGATGTATCACTCAAACAATCTATTACTCTTCTTTTCCATATCCCAAAAGCTGAGTCTTGACATACGATTTGCGTTTGATAAGCCCAAAGCTACGTTAATTTATGAATTGGTGCAAGATGATTTCAGGTTTTCAGTATGACCTCAAGAGTGCATCGCAAGAATCTGTGATAATTACACTTCGATCTTATCACTCAAGTGGTGGGTAATAGCTGAGCAATGTACCTACAGCATTCATCAATAATGTGTTCCAAAATTGGTCACACGCAAGACAAGAAACATGACGTACAAACTACAACTATAGGGAGACAACGTCACCGATTTTAATGTCCTTTTCCATCACTGATCATCGGCTTCATATACGACAGGCTACATCACAATGCAATACACTTAGAACAATAAGATTACAACATTAAGATCACACTGGGGATGTTTTCACCATATGGTGTACTAGATAGGGTAGAGCAGAGATGCACTGAGTAATAGGCATTATGTGTACACAAGTTCTAGTATTCTACGATTGGTATTCTTTATTGATGTTTAACCGAGCCGATATTGGTAGGCACCATGCTGTTACTTAGAAAATCTATGCCACAAGACATTCATGCATGGTCCAGATATAGACATGTTGCTGGATGCCGATGGCAACTATGACTGAACGCAGAACCTGCATTGCGTCTTTTATCATCTTGTTGAGCAATAAAACATATTATAGAGAAACAATTTCGAAGTTCGCTTTGTTTACGTTTGTATTCCAAGCAAATTTCCTATTTGTCGTAGACGTTACTCTTAATAATATTTCTCATATATCACACTGGCCATACGTGATACGACCCGATGATTTTACAACCGTCAAGGAAAAACCTGCGCCTTGTTGAATGCCATCTTTAACTGATATTCAATTTTAGGTTGCTGGTTTAAAATATTTTGTGGCTCTAGATTGTGGTTAACATGTAAAAGACTGGAATGTTCGGTCTTCAAGGGAGCCGGAGCTGTGCCAGTGTTGCAAAAGGTTAATGGGAACTGTCGATGGAGGTGCGTGCGACCAGACGTCAAGCTCGTAGACGCATACACATGTATTATTTAAACTGCCGTGTTTGCTCAACGAGGATGGCTGCATATGGAAATGTATACACACGATGATATATTTCGATTTATTGTAGCTAAAATCTACAGCCATTGCGCTGCTATTGCTGTACAGTATATTATATGTTGTATATGTATAATTTAAACATTTCTAACTAGTAGGTGTAATAATAGTTATGATATTAGAAGGTCGTGTTAAGATGTACTACTATATATAGACTATAGACCTCCTACAACTAATCCTACGTAATGTATATACAGTAGTTGATCTGCTGACACGTTATTACACTGAACTTTCATAAGAATATTGCTCGCTTTTTGGAAAAACAAACACAGACGGAGACCGACTGAGGCTGATGCAGCCGGCAAGCGTCAACGCCGTGTAATAGCCTGAGTTGATGTCATAAGTCGCAAAGCTGTCGCTAGTGCTCTCTATGTTGCCGGTTCGTATGAAACCGCAACAGAGCGAACCACCATGGCTTTGAGTTTGGTCAATGCTTGTGTCTGCACCGTCAGTGGGGTTACTACCTCTAACAGTATCATCGCTACCGCAACAGCTACGAGTCAGGTAGTCCAGCAATCGCGCAGGCAAAATGAAACTCGTGAGCTTGCCACAGAGTAAACAGATGACAGAGCGAAACTCGCGATTAAAAATTGAATAAATGATTGGATTCAGAGCGCTGTTTAAGTTCGGTAACGTGTACACAAAAACGATGCCGATGACCTGTTGTCCCGTCCAGCTTAGCTGTAGCACACATTTCATACAATACTGCATGACCAGCGCGACTACACAGAACGGCATCCAACAGATCAGAAAGGTCCCCACGACTATCATTAACGTCTTTGTTGCTTTGATTTCTCGGATGAGGAGACGCGTCTTGGCTGCGCGTTTTGCATTTCCCGTGCTCTTTCTGTGGCCATTTTGGGCGGCTGTGTTTTGTTGGGCCCCTTGGAGGTTCGAGTGGGCCTTGATGCGCACCGCTTGACGGAAAGCGACCCGGAACACTAAGGAATAGGCAATAATTACAATGACAAGTGGCAAGAGAAGTCCAACTGATGTGGCAAACATGTAGTAATTTTTATCGTTTTTTAAACAGGCTGGCTTGTGTGAGACGCTAGCGTTACTTGACCAATTTGTAAACGATAATAATGAGAGGGTCAGTGAAAAAGACCACACGATTGCAATGGCCAAAGCAGACCGCGGTGTGCTCATAAGTTGTGGATATTTAAAGGGGTAGGACAGCGCCAGAAATCGATCCACCGCTATAACGGCCACAGAAGCGGTTGACGCACTGCTACATAAAAAATCCACGAATGTCCATAACTTACACACGTCCCGTCCTAAATCCCAGATCATTAGATTTACATGATGATGAACGCGAAACGACACTGAAATCGCTGCGACGAGTATATCTGAGATAGCCAGCGATACGATAAAATAATTTGTTGGTTTACGGAGTTTTTTGGAAGTCCACACGGACGCGACGACCAACGAGTTACCAATTAAGGCAGCTAGGATAATAAGCAAGGAGAAGCACGTTTGACCAATAATACTGGCGATGGGATATGGCGCTGCTTGTTGCTGATGTGCCGAGTCGACAGCGGACGAAGACGCCGAGCCGTTAGTTGTTGGGACACTTATATTGGCGAGAATAGTTCGCGTTGGTACCAGCGACGGATCCATGATTGGAAATGATAGTTCTTGACGCGGTATATCTGTTTTGTTGCTTGGGAACACGACGTAAGCACGTACCAGTTAGGGCTGCCAATGCGGTAGCAATATCATCTTGAGTGGCAAACGGCCGACGGCAACGCTCGATACACACGCTGCGACTGACTGACCGACTGACTTCGTGACTGGCAGACGGGATCTATAGTGATCCTGAATAATTAATGAGATTCAGTAACAACAGAAGTTTATCGCAATGATGTACGTAGGCAGGATGTGCAATAGCAAAGACACCTGTACGAGAACGGCGGCAAACAAAAAGCCATTTTGGACAGAATTACAACAGCAAATACACGTATTAAAGCTGATAGAACGAGGGTAAACGGTAAAAACACAGAATGCTAAAGTGCTAGTGATGCGTTATAAATGGTCTCAAAATATATTATATAGTCCCTCATCCAGAAATAAAAGGAAATCAACGCTGACTATTTAGTTTCCGAAAACGATAAGAAAGGGAAAACATCAACTAAATTGGAAGACGGGTAGTCTACTTCTCATTAATGATTTGCTAACTGGAAACTGAGAAAAAACCTGTCATAAAATGTCAATACACCCACCTAGTTTAAGTCGGTAGGCCATTTTAATAAAGTTTTAAGAAAAGGACATAATAGTCGAATTTTAACACCGACCATTAAGTTACTTCGGCACTTTTCATAGGAGTTTCAATATTTATTTACAAAGTGTGAACTAGGAAAACAAATATAATAAAGCCGGAATTTCTGAAAAGATAAGGAAGAAAACGTCGCTGCAAACCACACATGTACAACATATGGGAAGCTGTTATCACATTGCTAAAATCATGAATCATATAACAAAATAAAAATAATATAACGATGGACCCAGTGGACTGTTTCGCTGAACAAGGTAGCTAATTCATCATGATACTATAACTAGAACCTTATAATTTGTAAAGAACGTGTGTCGTTGGTGACGTTCCGATAGCCAAATATTCTTTATAACAACGAAAGTGTGAAAATAGCCCGACGTTTCGAGCGACAGCCCTTCACCAGAGAAAATCCAAAAAATCCAAAATAAAACTTTCGTGATCCATAAACGTCACGCAGCTATTTTTTACCAGTGCACCTTCAGCAGTTCACTACATTCCCGCTTTTATTGTCTCTAAAGAGAAAATTTTTTGCTATTGTTGAAAATCAGTTACAAGTGACCTACTGGTACATTTGGCAGCCACAAGTAGCTACAAACTATTTTACTTTGGTATTACCTACTTTTGGTATTACCTACATTTCAGAACACTTTATTCATGCACTTTCACCCTTTCAACTCATGAAAGAGAAGTAAGCACCACAAAGCAACAATTATGCAGCTATCAGAATTTTACTTCACAACGATTCACTAAGGCTATAATGCACGAGGAGACAAATTAATGTTCTAGATTAATAAGGTTAGGAGAGGACTATAACAAGTATACAAAACTTCATAATTCAGTTACAACGGGTGACGTAACAATATCGCATTGTATATCCCGCGGTTACCGCTGGTTATTAAAAGGAGAGAGCACCGCATTAAGTAATCATAAAACAACCAGTTTATTAACAATTTTTTAATCACCAGCCTCGCATGGGTCTTAAGAAGCGCGCGCGGGATCCAATAAACACGCTGCTTCAATTATAAAAAGTGCATACACTGCTAGATATAAATATTGGCGGTGATTTAAAGTGTTGATAACGGAAAATTTGAAAACAACTAAACTTGAGTGATGCTCATTTTGACGGCCGGTGTGTCCAGAAGTACTGCTGTTTAATTGCACGAGAGCACTTCTGCCACTTCCCCCTCACATCCATGAGTTTCCACACGCGCGGTATTCTTTGACTTTGTCAGCGACGCAAGAAGTGAGATAATTAAATAAATTATTTGCGTGGCCACATGATTGCAAACAGCTAGAGAGTGTCTCGCTTGATACTAGGTAAAAATTAAATGAGCCAGATAGACGGGGACCTCAATGCCATAAATATATCCTTGTGAAGCGTGTAACGTATACGTCGCTGACTAAATACTCGCTTTGAGTGATAATAGAGTTATCGTTATATTTTAGTGAAATGATATTCTTAAAAATAGCTGTTGCAGGTAAGCTATCGCATAAACACTTTCTTCTTTTTATTGTACAGTTCAAGTACACCAAATACTTACTTGTCAAAAATGACTCTCATAACGGAAAACTTTGGAGCAACCTTCTAGAACTATATATCACGTTTAAATGTAGAATTTTAGTATTTGTATGTCGCTTATGAATGCTGCTTACGCCACGTACCCGTCTGTTTGTCTCAAAAAATAAATGAATTAACTTTAAACTGACCATTTTTCCATCTCAAGAAGGTTTTTTCCCTTCACTTTTGTTGATCTTTACAGCAGTGTCTAAAGAAAACAACGATATGGACAGGATCTCGAGCGAAGTTACCTTTGTTATTTTAATATAGCTATCTGATCATTCAGTATAGCATTATATTAATATATATCATTTTTATTCTGATACTAGACCGATCTTTCTTGCGACTGTTGGGTTCTGAGCTATATCGAAACCGTTCACTATGAATAATTTTGGTAGTTTTTACAATGCCATGCACTCGCAATTATTATGTCAACGACAGATCTCATCGCCTGGTACGGTATAAATGATGGTATCACAAAATATTAAACCTAGAAACTTATTAAAATTACCCTGTCATACACCATATTGTAATGATTCTTGAAAATATATATTTTATTTTATTTTATAACAGAACAGGGGCTTTTTGTTATAGTTAAATCTCGTTGAATTAAAACGGTGGTTATTTTAGGAAGCGTCATGTTGTCTAGAACAGCGTACGTAAAATCAATAAACTGAGGGTGAGATTATTATTTTTAGAAGTATTTTCATAATAATCCTTTTCTTACAACAAAAGTGCCAACTCATGCATTTTGAAGGATATACATCTGGTTCATTGTCAGAATAGACCAATTATTACAAAGCTACACGGTTGATTCTCTAAAACTAATAAAACTTTCATATGCCTGGGATCTATTGTCGAAGTTATATACCACATGTTATATGCGTCTCGCGGGGGACACACGAGGCAGAGGTTTTGGGATGGCGTCTAACTGTAGAAAAAAAAATTGTGTTCAAGTCGGTAATGTGAAACTGAATAGAATAGAGTTGAACATGAGGATACTTAATTTTATGAATTCTTTATCACTGCACATTTTTACAGTGTGAATTATAACTGTAAACTTAGCGTGGCAGCAGACCATCGTAAATTTCCATAATATCAATAGTCACGATAGTACATATTTTACACTTGTACCGTTCTTATTGGCTTGACAGCTTGTTTCATTCAGATGACTTTAGATGTTTTCTAAGCTACTGGTGTATACACGCGTAGTATTTTATTTGGCTGTCTATGTGTGTGTGTTTGATATAGAATGGAGACAGAGGTATCACTGCACATTTTATATCTTATCCGACTGCAGAATCTGGTTTTATCCCACTGCACAAATTGGTTATCATTGGCACACTAAAATTGGGTATGAACATGAGATAGCAATCTTATGCCTGGAATCTTGCTGTGGTACAAGCTAGATCTTTTAATAAAAATTAACATTCCCTTTTGCTGAACTTTGTTTTGTCTCGTTTTATTCCGCGGCTTTGCCTCAAACTGTATCGAACTATCAGGACGTCTGGTCTACCACACTACGAATTCTGTATATCAGCCAATGTAAAACAATAAAATATTTGGGTGTTAGAAAGAATTATAGCACTCCGAAATGAGAAAATTAACCCTTTGACAGCGACCATGCAGCCGTTTTTAGTATTTTACTCTGGCTAACGCCAGACGATTTATATACTCGTCAACGGGGAAGGCCTCGTCGACATAAGGTTAATAAATAAAGTTTTAATTTCTCATAGGTCCGGGTCTCCTTATGTAAAAATTAGACAATCAAATGTTTTTACGATAAAGATATTTCGATAGTCATATAAATGACTAATAGACGTCTATGGCAAGCCTGCATTCTAACAATTTGGTGTTTTATAAATGTTCATTATAGTATTTAGAAAGACAAAAATAAATTCAATAGTTGTAGATTAGATAGGGCAAATACGAAAAAAACTAGCTAATTTTCAATTTCAGCCGTTATATAGCCAACAAAGCAATGAATGTTTAGCCAAAGTAAAATATTCAATTCTTAGGCTAGTACAGAAGAAAATATTGGATTTGACAAAATAGAATATTCAACTGCATGCTATGGAAAGTGCATGAGATATTCATAATTAATATCTCATTGCTACTCGTAAAATACTCAACTATTGTTCTAGAAAGTGAGATATTCAACTCAGGCTAGACAAAGTAAAATAGAGATAGAAGAATATCAACAAGATAATTAGAGAAGGTCGCGCCAGCAGCTGGAGATAATTTTGTAACAATATTGTAGAAGGATACAATGATAACAAACTGACCATTTGCATGCTAATCGAAATGTTTAACCTTAAAATGTTATGTTACTGAAAATCTTCCAACTCTATGTTAATTCATTAAGAACTAAACTAGTGTGTTCCCACACTGAAACAGTATAGATTGTGAGCCGAATAGTCAACAATATCATGATATCAGTTGATCGCAATATTATAACATATATTATAGAGAGGTTATTAGATAGTACATCATCTTTCATATCATACAGGCTTAGCCTTAATGACTGAGTTTTCGCGGTGGAATTAATTAGAATAAGTATCCGCTAACTGTAACAAATCTTCATTCAGAGTAGGTTGCATGCATGGTGCGCAGTGAATCACACTCACACATCCGATATAAGATCGATTTACGCGTCCTTCCCGTTCCTATACCTGTTAAAATTATATAACATTCAATAACGAAGGAGTTTACTCATGCATGAGATTACTAGCATACACCAACGACTGTAGAAACGTTTTAGTAGGCTATAAAGCCACAAGATCGATTACACCGTATATAACAGCACTGGAGGACATTAGAATGGAAAATTATCCTTCCCAACTCTTTCCTATATCTATTGAAGGATTACAATTGGTTTTCTTATGAGATTTTTTAGCATACACCAACTGTATAGCAAAGTTTTTAGTAGGCTTGCATGTTATTGCAACTCAATAAAGATCGATATTAGCTAGAATAAAAGGAGGTCATCAAAAACGTTCCTTATGACATATCTCTACTAACCCTATATCTGATCGTCTGAAGTCTTACACCTAACGACCGAGTTTTAGGAGTGGGATTAATTTTATCAGCTGTAGCAAATTTTTCTTTCAGAGTAGGTGTGCATGATGGCGTACACTGGATCCATGCACATTTATATTAATTTCATGTAGCAACAAGCTAAAGCGGTTATGACAACAACATAATTGAGCCATAAGCTGATCAGACAATATATAATATCAACTGATATTGGTCTGTCGAAACAGTAACCGACACAAATACAGTCTACAGTGCCTCATATTTTCATGATAATTATCACAAGAAACGACTATTTAGATCTTAATCGTCACTTCATACAGAGCCGACACAATCTAAATACGTTAATTGGGCAGAGTATATAAAACTATATAAATTCAAACCATCCATGCAATATTTATTATAATAATGAATGCATAGCGTCTGTAGCGGTATATATACGAACCACCCGTGTCAAACGTCCAGTGGGATAATTATAAAGAACACGTTTGTTAGGTCTTTTGGCGTTGTCATATGGATTGTTTCAGTTTCAGATTATAATGTGTTCAGTCATATCATAGTACTCCCCAAAAATTTCACACCTAATATCAATGGCCATTAATCATTGCTTGACATATTTAATAACGTTTTGGTATTATGCTTGACACGAGAAACCGATTTATAGCAATTTTACGGCTTTAGGTACTGTACCTAAAAGTAAACTTAATCAATAACGTTTTTACTGTTCATTAATAAATGTTTACAATGTGTCGCATAGCAATAATATAAATACGCCACTATATTCTACTATTTATAGCATAAAATTTAGAGCCATTTACAATTTCTAAAAGAATTACAGGAGCAAAGAAAACT
>JAOTOK010097953.1:0-14821 GCA_025770025.1 Virgularia gustaviana | reverse complement strand
CATTATTAACCACAGAAAAGGGTATTTCTTGTGATATGACAGTCAGACACTGATTATCATAACTGTTTTCTATAAAAAAGCAGATATATTTCACTGAAGATATGTTGTATGTCTTACTTTGTTCTTAGCAGTTACTACTGTATGTTTGGAGTAAGAAGTTGAAGTAAAACTCATACTTTTCACAGTCTGTGCTGTTTATGTATTGTTAGCAATTAATGATCCTCGTCCACAAAACAGAAATACAAACTAAGTGACTTCTGCAGATTTTTGGGTTTATGTTATTATAAATTTAGGAAAGGGTATTGGTTTATGTTAAGGGTATCAATTTAGGAAAGGGTATCGGTTTATGTTAAGGGTATACATTTAGGAAGGGGTATCGGTTTATGTTAAGGGTATAAAATTTAAGAGAGGGTATTTGTTTATGTTAAGGGTATCAATTTAGGAAAGACCATCGGATTATGTTAAGGGTATAAATTTAGGAAAGGGTATTGATTTATGTTAAGGCTATAAATTCAGGAAAGGGTATTGGTTTATGTTAAGGGTATAAATTTAGGAAAGGGTATTGGTTTATGTTGACAATTTAGGAAAGGGTATTGGTTTACATATGTTAAGGGTATAAATTTAGGAGAGGGTATCGGTTTATGTTAAGGGTATCAATTTAGGAAACGGTATTGGTTTACATATGATAAAGGGTATAAATTTAGGAAAGGGTATTGGTTTATGTTAAGGGTAGAAATTTAGGGAATAGTATCGCTTTATGTTATAAATTTAGGAAAGAGCATCGCTTTATGATAAGTGTATAAATTTAGGAAAGGGTATTGATTTATGTTTAGTGTTATAAATTTAGGAAAGGGTATTGTTTTATGTCAAGGGTATAAATTTAGGGAAGGGTATCGGTTTATGTTATAAATTTAGGAAAGAGTATCGTTTTATGTTAAGGGTATAAATTTAGGAAAGGGTATTGATTTATGTTAAGGGTATAAATTTAGGAAAGGGTATTGGTTTATGTTAAGCGTATAGATTTAGGAAAGGGTATTGGTTTATGTTAAGGATATAAATTTAGGAAAGGGTATCGGTTTAGAGTTAGGGTTGTGTTAGAGTTAGGTTGGGAACCTGGTCATTCAACACTGAAAGATCATGCATATTTATTTTGGTATGTCGTTATGTATGGTTTTTATGTTACTAAGAAGCAAGCGAGGGGTGTTGCATAAATGTATATACTAGTGAACAATGACAATGATTTGAAATAATAATAAGGATTAGAAAAAACGGTATGAATGACACTTAGTAAGTAAAATATGGTATTGTTCTGCAAGAGGTTTCGAGTTGTTATCCGCCTGTGGGTCTAACGCTGTATGCCAAGATTCCAAAGTCTTCCTTGTGCGATAATTACCACGATCAATGATTTCACCTTGAGAGTTTATCAAGTGGTCATTTGATCAAGCATGATTTGCTATGTTGGAGCTGGCATTGTGTCGTTTTGTGTTTCTCACGTGTTCTTTTCTCCTTGCTTCAAAACACCTTCCTGTCTCTGCAACATAATTCTACGAGCAATCATTGCACCGAATCGTGTATATTACGTTTTTTAATTTGTTCTCTGTTGGTTTGTCTTTTAGACTGGGGAATTCATGTTGGAGCGCTTTTAGGGGCTTGATAAAAACTTTAATGTCATGTTTCTTTAGTGCTCTCGTTAGTGGTTCAGTGAGACGCTTTATCAATCACTGTTAGCATCCAATAGTAACCATTGTTCTCAGTCTTGTAAGACCCCATATCAACAAGGTCCATTTGGACTTGATCACCTAGCGAATGCGTTAATATGGATCTGAGCCTATGTTTCCTTACAAGAGGTCTGTACCGAGTGTAGGTGTCTGGCGTCCTGAGCCATTCTCGGACCTTCTTCCTGGTAACCGTCAGCCCATCTTCCAATGCCTTCTGGTATAACCTCTCAGCAGATTGGTAGCCAGTCTTCGGATCGTAATACATATTCCTCCACCCTTGCTCTGTCTCTAGCGCAGTATCACCCACTAGCATTATATGGATAGGCCAGAACTAACTCTAATAGTTGGCCCAAGTGGTTGTGGTAAGACCTACACCCTCCTCACGGATGTACCAGAGCCGGAGCTGTATAAGTTTGACTTTGTTGTTATCATATGTCCTACGCCTAGTATTAACACAACTTACAGAGAATGGAAGTATATCGATAGTGAGTGGGAAATTGAATTAGCATTTGTTATAGGCTAGAGTCGATACTTAAATACCTCATCCGTGCGTGCGAGGGATACAAACTCATAAGAATGGCAAGAGCGGTTGATGATATTTCAAGTGGTACTGAACAGCATAAGCGCAGTGGGCCACTATCAAGGATAGCTTTCAGTGGTAGGCACTATGGTATTAGGTTATTGCTTGTGTCTCAGAAAGTGAACTCGATAAACACCTCGGTAAGAGAGAACACAACCAGAGTAATATTCTTACAAACTCCAAACAAAACAAGTACGCGCGTGTAAAGGGATGAGTTATTCGGGTTCCTAATGGACACAGATGAGAAAGAAACACTTTGTAAACTGAAAAACTCCGCTGGGTACTTGGATATAAGCGTACCAGATAAAACATACAGGGTGCAAAATGGAGCATTATATCATACAAGCAAATGAAGCCATAGGGATCGCAACTGACGAAATAGCCCCCGCAGTCCCAACAGAGGCACCTAAGCTGACACCAGCACCAACGCCTGATGATGGTGATGAGACAAAATCACAGCGAGAAGAACTCGTCAGAGCAGCTGAAAGAGAAGAAATCAGTAAGACCCCTAAGCAGATCAGAAAGGCAAATAAGAAGTTCATCGCTAAGCAATACGAGAAGTATGAACGGGCTAGAATGGATAAAGCAAATGACTTCTTGGTTGATATCTAAATTATCTGAAATGTTGGGTGGATTCGAGGCTATTGAAAACTCAGAGCCACTATGCTCAGAGCGCAGAAAGGATGAGTTACTGAGACGTGATGTTAAGAAGGTTGCTGAGGTAATCACACCATAAGTACCATTGTTGGGGATGATCTCAGGCGGTTTCACTACACTGAAGCATGTTTATAGTAAGAAGTCTAGCTCGCTACTGAATGATGTAGCATTCAAGCTATACTTTACTAATACTTACATATTTACGGGAACTGTCCCTGGTTTCAAACTTTATCCTAGTGCATACACCATCAGACAGGCATAACTTATTCCTCAAAACATGGTGGATTTCAACAGTATTTTTCAGTCTCCTATGCACCGGAAGTGGTATTCATGCTACTACAATACTCCTATGACCTTCATAGTAGTTCTTGTCATCATCCACTAGGCTACAGTGTATGTTTATGAAATCTAGCCCTCTGTTTACGTCGATCTCTGAACTACTAATCTCAGAGTTGGCCCATGCAGCATCATCTGGCTTAAGCACAAGTCCATCACGTAACCCAAGCATCTTACCGAATGCGTTAAGTGTTACATACTTACCTGTGGTTCGCTTGGATGACAGTTTCAGCTTATTGCAATACTCATACTTTCCCATTTTCACATCCTTACTATTAAGTACTTTTTCGATATCACCTAGTGTGTAATAACCTCCTACACATGTCAGGGGAGCACCATCATCGGTTAGGGCTAGCTGGCCATCCTTAACATTAGCATAGTCCCAGAATACTGTTGCCCTCTTAGTGTATATGTAACACCCAACTGGTAGAAAAAAGCTACGGCTGAACTCAATCTCTTTAGATACACCAATTAACTCTACGGTTAGTCTCCTCATTGTGGTGATACTATATTATTATAAACATCTGAACAGCCTAACTGAATGATAAAATCGGAAAGGATGCTAGATGAAGCTAAGTCAAACAATGAGGAAAAAAACAGGTACAGTCAGCTTGACAACTAGTAAATAACCTCGGTACACCATAAGCCAGTGGTATCGTTATATGGATAGGGTGCACGAAAAGCCACAGTAAGGCCTCTGAACGAAAAAAATACCCATCGTACAGTGCAAGCTAGGGGTATGTAGTATCGAAATGGGGATCGTACAGCTTAGATGATGTAAGAGGGATCTACACGCCGGGAATCGCAAAGGTTGTAACAAGCTTGCTTGCTACAAGTCGCAATATCAAGCCGCATCAGCATGTCTTCGCATACGTTGTTCCAGACTTGTTGCAAATTCGCAAGAAGTTGTTATCAACTCGGTAACGTGTTATTTATTGTGCGGCTTTATTACAGGTTGTTTTAACAGCTTGCTATCGTCTCGTAAAACATCAAGTTGTTACGACCTTGTGAATATCAAGTTGTTAACAACTTGGTAGCCTGTGGGAAGATACCAAGTTGTTAGAACATCTTGTAAGAAAGCCGCAAAATCAACAAGTTGTTGTCAACTTGATAACAACTCGGTAGCGGTTTGTCAGCAAGTCTGAAACAAGGCTTGCGAACACATCCTGTTGCGGCTTGTGAGATTTTCCGGTGTGTACGAGGGGCGAAGCCCCAAAGTAGGACCGATTACATCAAGTGTGCTGTACATCCCTATTTCTACACTACCCTAGATTATTTCTTTATTATTTATGTAACAGAAAATCTATATGTATATAGAATGATCTGGATTACTTGGATAACTGACGACGTCCTGTCAGAGTTTTCATGATGGCCTTGTGGATACCATATACATAATTAACTTCGTATAAAATGTTTAAACTGAATCGTCGACTTTATTGCGGTACTGACAAGTCCTTTCAGGTTTAGGCCGATGGCCACGCATACTGCTCGGCAAGGGTGTCCCGCACACTGATCTCTATAATACTGTATAGGACACGCAGGAACATATTTCGTGACCGAATACTGACAAGTACACTAACCATGATGGCCGCCAATCGAATATTTCCCTTGCAACGCAAGCTGGGCAAAAAATGTTTTTTGTTTCACGGTGTGTTTTTTGAGATTTCGGAGGTCAAAGCAAAGCGTTTAGCAACATTTGACAGGTTATTTCTGGTTTCTAGACCTTTTAGTTATGAAATAGACATCAAGCAGCATTATTAACCGGTCAATAGGGAAACATATTCATAAAAACCTTTTATTTTCAAGATTTACAGACCCGAAAAAAAACAGCTTGTCGTCCATGATTAAAAACTTTTAGATAACGTACTTCAAATCAAAGGCAACAAGATAACTTGCCATTTATTCTGTTCAACTGCAGTACAAACGAATGGATTTTCCGTAGACATATTCAGTAAAGCTACGATCTTGGTTCTTAGTCACAACACGCGCGTAGGCTGGTACAGTTGTTCTTTTTGCATTTTTACTCGTCAGTTTTCGTTTAAGAAACGAAATAGAACTGTAAATACTTCTAAGATACCTTAAAGTCGATTTTGACAACACGATCTTTTGTCTAAGACCGTCGCGCATGACATGCCTACAACATGTGTTGTACCGTGTAAACCAACTGCACAACCCGCGTACGAAAGGAGATTCTAACACATACGACATAATATCAAGATATTTAACATTGTTTTGTTTGCAATATGCTGATATAAGAACAAAAGTCGAAATTCAACGTACAAAAGTTTAAAATAATGTCAAATTCGGGCGAATGTTTAAATCTGGGGATACTTGCTGCACATGCGCAGAACAGACTGGACATGCCCTTTAAAATCATACGGCTGTCCAAGCATAACAGATCCAAATGAGGAAAGTATAATGACGTGTGATGCAACATATGCCTACGTGGGGTAATCCCTAAAATTTACACAACTCAATATATCACAACAAGGGCGATCTTATATCAAACAGTGCCAAACAAAAGTCTTGCCAACAAGTCAATTTATTAAATTGATTAGCTAAAATATTAATCAAGACTTGGAGGCTCCAGCCGAAAGAATTGTGAAGTTTGTGAACCATAAAGACAGGTTTTGAAATTGAAAATTAAACATGAAACATGAAACATGCATAGATCTTTGCAACTGGTTGCAGGCCAATCTACAAATTCGTCTTAAAATCATTAAAGGCAAAGTAGGTAGCAACTTCCCCAAATGGCCACTCCACAACAACTCTTACAGAACTCATAGATTTATTAAATTGTCGTTATGTATCAGGCAGGTTTGCTCCTTTGTACGGGCACTGCAGGTGAACTGTGTGTGGATACGCAGGATCTCCATATATAGTCAAAGGATTACCATTGGGATCATGTGAATACATTTCAAGTACAGGGTACAACCCAGACATCACCAACATTGCTGGATCATGCATGCCTTTTGCCTTCTAAAATTTTTATACAAAGCATATAAATCTACAGTTGCTTAGTTATAACTCGTGCCATCTGCCTACAAGTTTCTTCTGGTAACCAATTAGCCTAAAATCAGCATCTGTATTACCCTGGTATCGGACGTTTGTTCCTGAAACATTTGTGACTGGCAATAGTGGAGAGTCTGCAAATGACCTGGCATATTATTCTAGCACTGACAGAAGGAAACCTCTGCTTGCCATTCTATGATTTTGGTTACATAGCGCAAAATTTTATTTCATTGAGGCAATGTTTGAGCATTAAATGGTTAATTTAGTTACAATTGTACTTTCCAACCGGCCCGTGAAGGTGGACAATTAAACCTATAGCTGCATTGACATCTTGCCACTTAATTGCATCTGTTCTTTTATGTCCATTGTACATGTTTTAGTGTACTCGTGGTCTGCAGCTTGGCCTAACATATTCGGGGATATGAAATGCAAATATCCAGGCATATTTAAACCCTTACATTGAACGTTACTGTAAACAATAGGGGTATAACACTCCACTAGTAGTAACATTGGACTGGTCATCATGGTGACTCTGTCTTCTGTTGTGTTTTATATAAGTTCACAGCTTGTATTTGTGGACAATCAGATAATAAAGTTGGATGACCCTAGGTTTCATTTATTATTGGTTTATTATTAAAATGTGAGTGAAATAGTTTAAATGTTAGACTTCTGCCCACTATATGATTCTCACACAATTTGAAAGCCATCAATATTTAAAGCCGGTTGCGGGTATTTGACAATCAGGCTTTTTGCCCTGTTGGTGGGTAATTTCAACTTTGATTGTTTACAGTTTAGTGAACGTGCCTCATGACAGTATAAATTGATTGGCGCATTAACACTTACTGTGACATCAACAAATCCCCAAATATTGTTCAGTAGAGCTGCACCTTTCTCGTGAACCGCCATTGTCCACGTCATATACATCTTCTGGGAGTTATTAATAATAATTAAAGAGTTCGGATTTGTATTTAGATATTTAGAGTTTGGAGTCGCGGAGATGTTTTGGTAATTCGTTGAAGATTCTTGTAGTTCTGCAGTAAAAACTGTTTTGAAAAGTTGTCGTGCTTGCTTTAGGAATGTTTAATGCAGTGCATTGACCTGTGGTGCCGAACGCCTGGTGATGCGCTCAGGTTGTTTTGTAGAGATGTTCCGGTCACTTCCTGACTTTTGGAATAGATACAAAATATTGAAGTACTGGTGGCAGTAGGTTATACGCAGCAGACCGATCTTCTGTCTTTGTCTGTCTTTGTAGGCAATGTTGTTTCGGAATAGCAGTGAGAATATAAATTTCGTGGCTCGACGCTGAACTCGCTCAATGTTTTGAATTAGAGTAACCGTTTGCGGAGCCCAAGCATGAGATGAATATGCGAAATGACTGCGTACCAGGCTAGTGTAGAGTGCCTTACGTACACATACATTACGCATATTGTGACATGACCTTTTCACAAACCCTAGCATCCTGTTGACGCATGTTGGTTCCACTTGAGGTTGTTCTGTACAAGAACTCCGAGATCCTTCTGGGCGGTTGCATTCTTAACTGCTGTCCCCATCAGATGGTATATATAGATCAACATAGTTTAGGTTCCTTGTGATGTGAAGATGGCTAGACTTTCCCCCAGTTTAAGTCCATTCTCCAAACATTGCACCATTCACACATGTTGTGGAGGTCGGTTTGAAGGTCATGCATGTCCTCGTGATACTTGGAGGTGTGAAAACGTTTTGTGTTATCCGCAAGCATTGCAGAAGATGAAGATGTGGCGACATTGGAAAGGTCGTTCACGTAAATGAGGAACAGCAGTGGTCCAAAGATTGATCCTTGTGGCACTACAGAGAGCACTCTTGCTGGCTTAAATATTGCACCAAGAACCCTATATCGCTGAAGTTTCTTTCTAAAAGTCGATGCATGGTCTCCTCGATCAAAAGCTTTTGCAAAGTCTAAGTAGATGGCACAATTTGTACCCGAATGTCAAGTGATTTTCCGATTTCGTGGAAAACACACAGGAGCTGACAGGTGGTTGATTTCCCTTTCATGAAATCACATTGGAGTTCGTGTAAGTGAACAGAGATATGTTCGACCAGCCGGTTATATACACGGAGTTCGAGAACTTTCGGAACAATTGAAAGCAAGGATATGGGGCGATTGTTGGTGACTGTTCGTTTGGTGGGTCCCCCTTTCGGAGCTGGCATGATATTGGATATTTTCCAGACGGCCGGAATTACTCTCAAGGAGTAAAAATGACGGAGCGATATACGGGCACATGACACAATAACATTTCTGGGTGGCTTTCTCTATGCAAACAATCGTTAGTATTTTCTGCACTTTTTGTGGTGCAAAACATATGTTAACTAACGGCTTGCATAATGTATCATCATGAGGGTGTTGGTCATATTCTTCGTCAGCTAAAGGTTGTTTAAACATAGAGTGGGTGTAGTTATTTAGATGATCAGCGATGTCCGTTGGTTCTTCAGCAGTAGTTGTATCACTGTTGTTTGTCCACTCGAATTTATTTGGTGCACCAGATGTGTTACTTGAATACTCTCTTCTCTTCGGTGAGATTTCTTTGTGGGTAGGCCGTCATGACGTTTGGCTCGAGGGGGAATGCATCATCTCCAACAAAGTTGTACATTATTGGTTCTTCGCAAGACGAACTGTTCCAGATCTGATCTTGAGACTGTGGGAGCAGTGACGGTTCTGAAATTCCATGGTTGCCTGTTAAAAACAGACAAAAATCATTTACTAATTAATAAAAAAATAATATAATAATTGCACGGAAGCAGCATAATTGGTTGCTTCCTTTTTAATGTGAAATATCACCTGACACTTTTACTATCCAGGTTGAACAAAAATTTTTGCCAGTTAGTTTAATGAAATTGGGGAAGGTATCTGATGTTGATCTACTTCGGTCAGAATATGGGGGTAGCAATTGTATATTGTACAAAACACGGGGTACCCAGGGAGCCCTATGCCTCCAGGAATGTTAATCCGGTCTGAATATTAAATTATCTATTCACATTTTGCAATTGACCATTTACAAGAGCTTGAAAAAATAAACTATTTCTCAGCACACCTGCATCACTAATCCTGCCTTGAATTCCAACGTCACAAAAGGTAAACTTGTAGTTAGCGTCAAGAACAGCAAATAAAACAATGCTGTAGTATCCTTTATAATTGTTAAATTCAGAACCTGTGCCTTTTGAATGTATTGATATGGATGTGTTTGCCGTCAGCTTATCCGACACAATTTGGCATTTGGCAACAAACCTGCGGCTCGGTCTGTACGAAAGACTTCGGTCTGATATTTCCCCGTACAGACCTCCCGCTCGGTTAATAAGTAGTTAGTAATGTCTTAATTAGCATGTATACATGCTTTTAGTTTCTTTGTATTTTGATCACTTGTCTGAAGATGTCTTACGTTGAAGACCAAACTTTACCACTTTAATAAATATTCCAATACTTATTATATTCTTTTATGGATTTATTATTAAAAAGAACGTGTTTGGCTACTATCTTTGTTACACGAATTCGTTTCCCGCCTAGGAAGTCTCTCATTACAATTTTCCCTTTTGATTAGTTTTCCTGGCACCTTTAAATTTTTTGTTTTTTTAGTTTTATTAATATGGCTGCAGCACCGGTGCAGACAATAGTTTTGTTTTCCGCAATATCAACCATATTTTATTTACAAAATCTAAAACTTAAAACGAATTTCGTGAGCTTCCAAGCTGTTCATGTTCGATTGTGACGTACGTCAATTGTAGGCATGTCGTACGCGACTGTCCTAGACAAGAAACCGTGTAGTATATATCGGCCTTTATACATCAACTGATAAGCTTGCAGATATCTCTATCACCTAAATATGCACTGAAAAACCCTGGTGGATTTAAATTGGTCGTGGAAGTGGAACTCCAGGTCACGACCGCGCGCATCGATTTGCAAACGAGTTTCCTTGCATGATTTATAGAGATCAGTGGTGCTGCATGTCTGAGAGCACGTGTTATATTTTCAGTTCCAGTTCTCACAAGTTTGCGCGGTTATCGTATGAATTTTTCGCAATTCAATAACCTGTCTTTTTATTTTTATTGCCTCCTTATTTAGCGGAATATATCCTTTTCCAAAAGCTCGAAGGTAGGAATCTGATAGACTAATTTTCAGAGGGAATAAGGTACAATACGAAGGTATCTCGAAAAATAAAAAAAAAATGAAATAAAAAATGTGCAGTCCGTAAAGATAGGAATAATATTATAGCATAATATTACAATATAATAACTATAATAACACCAGTTATTGAAACTATAAAGTTTTCACGGCAGCTCATTGTATATCTGTTTTCCTATCATGGGAATGTCAAGTTCGCAAGAATACCATTATGAATTGATATTTTGTGCAAAAATAATCGCGCTGAATCACCTCGAACCTACGCTCGGACTTGCTCTTTTAAATAATAAACATTTTTCCACTAAAGCTGAATTTTTTTTTCTCATATATAATAAAATTTTCATCATTCGTACTGATTTCTGATTAGCTAAAAACGCTTGTATTAAACCTGAATACGTTGTACTGTGGGTATCAGGGAGATAATACCATATGTGGTACTATTTCCTTAATATCAGAAACACGTACGAGAAATGAAAATTTGATTAATAGGAAATCACACTTGTTCTTGCGCTGTTAAAAGAAAGTGCATTAATGTTTTTGACAAGATAGCCCATAATAGCACTCGTGCTCATGAATTATTTTGCCAAACACGCGTGCGATTTTCCAATTGCCCGTCCTAATCGCACTGCGAGATTTGTGACCGCTAATGCACCCGCAAGGAATGCTACCCATGTACGCCTGTGTGTTGGTTAATACGGCCGGGCGCAGAAGCCGTCACGATCAGTAACCCTCGCAAAATCGGGGATTAATAAAACGATAATCTTGATGAACAAAATTTAATTGAAAATATGACGTTGATAAAAAATATTCATATAATTTTATAAATATTTTAAACTTTATACACTTACTTGCTAATATGATATGCTGATAGCGGGAACGTCTCACCATGTATAATTTATAGTGTCAAGCATGAGCTAATTCGAAGGCCAATGGCCATGCTAGATATCAGCAGCAAACTGAGTAACAACTTTAGTAGATTGACTCGCATTTTGACAGGCCTGAAATGCCTCAGATCTGGTAGAACTTGGAATTAAAATGTAGCTTTCCTTTCGAACTATTCGAATTTGGCGGTAACTTGTGCACAGAGTATGCGTATTTGGAACTGTGGCTCAATGCACCAACCCATTGTAGCGCGCATAGTATGAAGTCCTAATAAAATGTCGCTCTACTGTCTTATTATTTCAACTCAAAAATGACGCGCGTTAATTGCGTCTGTTCACCACGAGCAATCATTTAAAAATAAAGCTTATATGAATAATTTTCATATATGTTAGGAAGTTGTTGCCAACATGTTCTCACAAAGACCAAGAATAAAAAAAAACTGCAAAATTTGCAGCCTCAAAAATGGGTATTAGTATTTCTATTAATTAAGTTTGATATGACTGTTTTATCGCGCAACAATTGTGCCGGATGTGGTTCTTGGGGTGAGATTCTTATTTCACTTTTAGGAAATATTTCTGCCTTAAAAATTACGTATAATATAATAATTTACTTATCGCACTTGACCAATTTTTTTGACTGTTCATCCACTTTTTGACAGTTCGTCGACAATACACGAAAGTCCACATCAGCAAATTGGACTGGGAGTTACAGCAGAAGATTTTTGCCGAATTGGGTGACAATTTCTCGAAGTTGTTGCATGATTTGGGCATGGCAGAAAAAGATATCGAATTGGTGACACAGAAGAAGCATCGTTTTGACAAAAAGTTTCTCTCGAATTGGATAAATAAAAGTCAATGTACGATCGGTATGCTTTACGCCTTTCTTCGAAAGACTTGTCAAACAGAGTGTATTCGCCTTTTAGATTGGCCTCAGCTGGGTAAGTGTTAACAGTCAGGAGGTATGTTAATATCATATTCACTATATCAGATATATCCTTTTCCAAAACGACGTCGTCATTGTCACCACTTAAAAGGGTTCAAGTTCTTTGTATAATTGGACTACTTAATGCGAACTAAGAATCACGAATTATATTTACCATGATAAGCAGTTGGCCCAGAACATCAAACACTCAAGTTTTCACGAGATGCGCATATCTTTTCCGCTCTTAAATATACGGCAAACTTTAAGGGGGCATGTCCAGTCTAGGAGGTAAACAAACGGTATGTTTATGTTTTGAAATGCGAAATTTGCAAAAGACAATAAAATATCAAAATATTTAAAATTGTTTTAGTTTGCCATTTATATATTGACACTCTGAACGCGTGCAACTGGGTCGAATCACGAGGTTGTCGCGGGAGCAACCAGAAGAAAACGACATAGACTATAATGGCGCGAAGCGATCAACAGAGTTTTGACAAACAGTAGAACAGGCAGATAAAACTATAAAATTCTGTAGTCGTGTCTGATTTGTACAAAAACAGAGTCGCGTACGCTTCCATATCTCTTTTGACGCCAATAGTTGCGCTCAAGCGAGTCGCGAAACAATTATTGTTACTTATTATTAAATTTAATGATCTTGAAATTGTCAATATGATTCGCTCAAGTTTTATTGCTATGCTGTTTAATTGTGTGGTCTTCTGCTTCTGCAACCAAGACTTTGTCACACTTTGCCGCCATTCATAACACGAATTGGACAAGATATACCTGCCACTGTTATGAGTCCTGAACCTGTAATGCAGTTTCCTAATGTTCCTGTCCTAAGTCGAACGGTTATTAAACGTTGTTGTGGTAAAATATAGGAGAAAGGAATGCGTGACCTTAAAATGCATCAACGGAGTTGCCAAGAGATACATGGGCTTAACAACGAAATGTGTGCAGACCTTGAATTCCAAATGAATAACAGCGAAGAAAATCCTGAAAATCACAGCTGTGATGATAACATAACTGCGAATGGTGACGAATGTTTTCCATAAGTAAAAAAGCAGTTAAACTACGAAAAATCATAAGGAATGGTTAACGGCCAATGAGTATTTTAAATGTACGCTCCAGTTAAATGATCCAATCACATCGCAAGCTGCTAATTCAAAAATCAAGCTGTTGACCAATAGCTACTATATACAACTACTTTGCTGATAACTACGGATACAATGAAACTCCACCCGATAAAGATATGGTGGCTAAATACAAGGAATGCACGATAAAGGAACATAAAAAAGCGTTGCAAGGTTTAAAGTCAAAAAATGGCGACGTTAGTGAAATAAAATACAAATGTCAAGCTACGTGACAAGCTACGTAATAAAAGTAAGGATATTAACGGTATAACCAATTGATACTAATGAATCGTTCAATCACGATAGCTATCTTGGACGAAATTTCTGGGGTTACGTAAAAAATGTTCTTAACAAAAAAGTCACGACACTACCATCGTTTAACATGAGAGATTGAACTATTTTTCTAAAATGCTGGCTAAAATCAACCCTACTAGGGTGTTTGTCATCCGTAAATGGATCCCAAAGTTTTCTGATCCTCAAGTAGAATTTGACCTTGAACCCCCAACATACCAACAAGTCACTAATAGGTGGTAACGTTTACCACCTATGTCCACCCGAGTTCAAAAAACAATCACAACTCACTAATGTTATACGCGAAATGAAATCCTCTGGTTCTCCTTAATCAACTTTCTATAATAAGTTTCAAGCGCTGCTCTTATCAGGAGCTGCTCCAACCGAATGGAATCGAGCATGTACTATACTAATCCACAAGAAAGGAAACATTAATGATCCATCAAACTTCCGCCCCATCACACTTCAATCCATCAACCTCTAAAAGTATTCACATCTTGTCTTCGCAACGCAGTATACTCATTCCACGTGTCTAATAATTATATCGAACATTACATTCAGAAAGGATTTACACCAAGCTTATCTAGCACCCTTGAACACACCACACAAATGGCTGATATTATTAATAAAGCTCGAATTAGACAACGCTCTGTTGTCATCACCTTACTTGACTTGAAAAATGCTTTTGGCGAAGTCCATCACAATTTTGTCAATACTTAACTACCACAATGTTCCTGATCACATAAACTACATTATAAAAAATGTACACACTGATTTCCAAACATAAAGAATTACGTCGGTATTTCACACCTCTTTCATAACTGTTCGTCGAGGTGTTTTACAATGAGATTGTCTCAGCGCATTACTCTTCAATGTATGCTTGCTTTATTCAGCATATCGAAACAGAGAAATATCGTCAGTTTGCTTTCTCCTACAAACTATTAAACCCTATCCATTGGTTCCAGTTTGCTGATGAAGCAGCTGTTATTACTAGCCGAGAAGCCGAAAACCAGCATTTCTTGAATCGCTTCTATATCTGGTGCCAATGGTCAAATATGATTATCAAAGTTTCCATTATTATTATTATTATTATTATTATTATTATTATTATTATTATTATTATTATTATTATTATTATTAT
>JAOTOK010097731.1:0-14824 GCA_025770025.1 Virgularia gustaviana | reverse complement strand
TGACTAAAATGACAACCACACAAAAAGACAAGGCTAAGCTAAGCGTAAGCAAGAAATTTTGCAAGAAATTTCGTATGCTTTATATCAACTTTTTGTGCTTTATTTTTGATCTTTGTTACGACGGTCCGGTGGAGAAGAATACGAAACAGATTATTATAGGACAAGGTAGGCGTTTATCCCGTCTTGCGCCCAGTTTGTGGCGACAATGTGAAACTATTCTACGCGATACCCAACTACATTTGTCATTTAGATGCAACGAAAAACAGGAAATAAAGTCACGCATTTTTCCTCTTTTTTTGACCCACGACTTTACCCACGACACACGACTTTTTACCCACGACACACGACCTATAGTGACACTCAGTATCGGTTCACATTTTTGTGATATTTTACGTAGTGCGAGATATCCTGCCTTATGATACATGCAAATGACACAACTTAATTTAAAAATAATTATTTAACAAAATCACATATAACTAGCCTTTGACATTTAGAACATAAACTACAGCAATACACAAATTCTCAAATGCTCCAGTAAACTGATATTCCACATTATTTTAGTTCTCCCATCATTCTCTTCGCGCTCATTGTACACAAAAGGTAAAAGGGTGCAGGTCGATCATGCTAAAATTTACGTTATAGTCATTGTATTAATTGTAATATTGCGCGTGCTATAGATATAAGGTATACCTATTAATAAAGGCTTCTATATTCACACACAGCAAAATGTATAAGCACAATAATAATTTCGAGGTTTTCCCGTTACAAGTCTAGACTCTAGAATACGCACACTAGTTTATCTGGCTTTCGGGATGTAGATTTAACAACTGCGCAGTACTGTATAAAACGCCTTGTATATGTTTTCGAAGCCAAGACAACAGTTCACAACGCGTTGCGTGAAAAATCGCTGCCGACACCATGTCGACACAATCTTTGCGTTAGGTCCCGATTAAATGAGCCACAACAACGTTGCGCCAAAAAACGGCGTTGCAAGTTGGCTCGTGTGTACAGTCTTCGTGCAGTCCGGATTCTGCTGCCTGGACCGATTCCGTTGTGGACTAGAAACACGCTACAACGCACATAAGGCTTAAGGTTTTTGCCGGTACTGGCCAAGCCAAGTTAACTGTGCCTCCTCAGTTCATACGTCGTTCATATCTCTCTTAAAATACCTCCTAGATTCTAACTGAAGCCCGTTTTCCACTTCAGCCGTGCCGTAGCGTAGCGTAGCGTAGCGTACCGTACCGATTTCTTTTGTGTGAAAGTCATTAGGCTTGCTCTTGTACTCATGAAAAAATGAAATAGGGTACGTTTTGCTACGATATGGGTGGTGTGGAAAACGGCCCTCATGCTTCAGCAGCTAAGAATGACCCACCTTTATTCTCCATTCACTCAGCCCTGGCGGAGGACAGTTTTCAAGATAACTGGTCAAATCTTGTTCAACATGTTCAAAGACAAGTGTGAGCCAAATCTCACGCTGCAATGCACTTTGTGGCGTGTGAAAAACATCAAGCAGCCTAAACGTATACAAAAAAATGACCAATCCAAAGAAAGGTTCAACAAATGTACAACATTTACATACAAAGTATCAAATAAACATTGCCTTGGCTTTTTAGCCAAGTGTTTTGTCTTCTTAAAGTAACTAGGTCATACTGTTAAGTGCAATTATAACTTATGACGTGCTGTAACAGTGGTGCTAGTATGATTGAAAATTTTGAAAGGAAGGAGGATTATAATACTATTAAGAGAGTTTCTTCAATTTCAAGGAATAGTTAAGACTGATAGCTGAAGTCCTAATTTTCCTAACAGTAAGTTGCAACTAAGCATGAACATTATCCAATAGACATGACCAGAAATCAAGCTCTGGTATATAACCCTGAATTTTCTATTGATGTATATTTTCTAATTATGAATACTTTTGTGACAGTTACAAGGTGGAGTGCATAATTAATGTTGCTTTGAAAGCAATTAAGACTGCCAACTAACAACAAGCGTCAACCAGGCTTAAGACAGCAAATAAAGTTGTAAACCCTTTTTTGACAAAAATATGAAAAATGAGTAGATATACAGGTGCAGTATGTAGCCCACTTCTCAACTGAAATGACTGACAAGGATAGTCACAATTGTTAGTACAAAATAATACAACAAAACAAAGTATATTAGAAATGTGTTGCAATATGGCTATAAGACAATAGCTAATCCCTACATACTTACTCTAATTAACTGACAAAATTATACATGAAAGTCATTTTTTCCAAACCTCAATTGTTAACCTACATCGAAGTACCTTTCAAGAAGATGTTTAGATGATATTTATGTCAATTATAAATTGTTATATGAAAAATAATTATTTGATACTATGTAATAGTTTACCATATTTGGTAATGAACAGTTAGACAAATTTATATTACATGCATAAAAATGCAGTATTTTATTTTTGGTCCCGTTTCTGCATTAGTAATGTTCACAGTAACACAAAAAGACCTAAGTATCTTGGGATTAACTAAATGCTAAAAATAGATTTGTCATATGTCTGGTGCACCAAACATGTTTAATAAAAGTGACACTTCTAAACATTATATGTTTTTTAGCAGATATCAAATGCAAGACATAAACTTTCAATTTAAACAGATAACTATGATACAGAAATTAAGTACCATTTATACAATTTGGACATATTACTCATACCATACCTAATTACTGAGACACAAAATGGAAGTTGAAATATAAATGAAATATAAGTGTACAACTTAGCCATGGTAACCCAATGATAACTAATTGCAGGGCATTTCATGTTTTATTCTGATTTTTGTGATATTTTAAAATTTCTCCTCTTAAGTAATTATTGGAAAGCTATTTGGAAAGATAGCAGCATGGGAAGCAGCAACATCTTTGTAACTTGCCATATTTGAATGTGTCAAAGCTAGCTGTATTTCTAGCAAGTCCTTCTGAACTTATAATAACACCCTATGTGCACTCAAATCTCTGCTTTTAGCCCTCTTTTAGGTCAAAATTCATTTTCCCATGAAGGTGGGGAGTGGCCACCATGCCACAATAAAACCTTTGACCATTGTTTGGGTATACAGGATACAATGTTTCAGACATTTATGACATATAAAGTGATCAATGACACCTTTCTCAATTATATAGATTTATATCAGGCACAGCCCACCATTACCCCCTGGCCAATAATTGTTTGCATAAAAAAATACTGAACAGTATGAGCAAAAAAGAAAGGAATGAAAAAAATGTAGCTGGGTATTTAATAAACCAAGTAAAATTCTGAAAGAAGAGAAAGAACAAGGAACTAATATTTGTCACTGGAGGGAATATTAGGGAATGGAATGGATAGGAAATTGAATCCATGATGAAACCTGCAAGGTACTTTAACCTGCACTATCAAATTACCCGTCACCATGTGGACGTGAAAAATCCCACAAAAAACAACACAAAATGATAATTTAAAATACAATAAAAATTTGCGCTATTGCGACTCAATTCCCGGTGCTTAGACATTTAATGGCATTTCTGTACACAGCATAATCGTGGGATGATATTTTTTAATGGTAATTTTACTATTTTAGGCTACCCCACGGCACTGATAGACCACAAGCTTCGTACAAATATTAAAATTAAATAAAAATACCGGTAGTGAATACACGAGGCGACTGTTCGAAACCTACCTTACGATGTTCTTATGCCCGATTTCATTGATTTGTTTAAGTAAGGCTATCTCTCGAACGGTTGACACGGGAAGTCCTTCCTCAGTTGTGTTTAAAATCCGCACTCTCTTAAGCGCAACGAACCGTCCATCATGCAATAGGTCTCGTGCTTTGTATACAGTGCCATACGCTCCTGTACCAATTTCACCAACTTCTTCATAATTTGTTGACTCTCCCATTTGAAAGTGTTGTGGAATTTGAGTCTTTATTTAAAACATGGTCAAATAACGTGTCTCTTAGAGAAATATCCAAGTAATCCAATACAACTAAAATGGCAAGCGCCGTGAATTAAAGGTTATGTAAATTTGCTAAGCCTATTGGCCTGGCTTCATTCCAACAAATCGACTTCTCCACAAATCGCTTCGGCACTTTATCCTTCCCAGTGACTAAAGATAATAGAGAATTTTAAGTGAGGCTTGTAGTAACTGATGATATATTGTAGCCAACTGCATGCCTCACAACAACAATTATTAAATGTACACTTATTTACATAAGGCAATGCTGTCCCATTATGATAATCGTGCTATACTATATATTACAGAACATACCGACCTGTGTTGGTGTCCGTGTCTTCCACAGTGCTATGCTATATATCTTCTAGTAATGATCTGTGGTTATGAAGTTTACACTCTACTTAAACTATTGCTCTTTTCAACCCGATTTGCCCAATAGTTGGTTCATTTTAGTTATTTGAGTAGGATGGCTTACCTCAAAGATCTTCTAGCAAAGGCCCTCTCATCTGGACATGATTTAGATATGCGAGAAGATGTTTAGCACGTGTGGTCGTCAGTACCGTGTTTCCGGTAAAAACATGTTGTATATTCCCCCATTGGCTTGCGCTGGTGATCATTGTACCAGCCGGGCCTGTGATTGGTGCAGCGCTTGACACTGATTGGAGGATATAGCTAGCCTTGCCTAAGCTGCATCGCACACATTATTCATTGCACTTTGCGTGGTTCTATAATATCTATTATAATAACCCTTGGTATCTGTATCTGTTTTTTCTCAGTTTGCTAGAAAATCTACCAAATACTTTCTGGAAGCAGGGGAGCGTGGTATGTTGAACCATATCGGGGTTGATTTTTGACCTGGAAAACCCCTAGTATCGTAGAGTCGAAAAACAAACATACCTATTACATATGAAAGTCAGTTTGAATAATGATTTTAATAATTCAATTAAAAAACCTTTTCAATGTTAGCAAACAATGCTTTTCTGAATAGAATTTCAATATACTTCCGTTCAAAATATTAATACTGTCAGTCATATGTATTTCAGTAAAGCTAAAGAAACTCAAAGTGCCGCTCGTTGCCCGTGGGACTACAAGAAAGAAATTGGGATAATATGTCTATTACTTGTTCGCTCCAATATATTATATTTTGAGGCTAATATACAACCCCTATCTGACAACCCCTGCAGTCAATCAGTTTCATACTAGTGCCAACGCTAGTAGAGTGAATATATTCTACAATTTCAGTTTTTGGTTGTAGCTTATTTGGTAACAGAGAAATTTGTCATTTTCTCCTTCAAAAACGACGCTGACACTGAAAGCGCGAAAGCATACCGATTTCTTAACGGGTAGTCTATAAGTACAGGGATGGTACAGGGCGTATTCTCCACCTGGAACCACTGGCGAAGCTAGAAGGGAAGCGCCCCATGGCAAGGTTCTGACTCTGTATGAGAACATATTTGGGTTTTAGCTATTCCTCCACTGCGCCAACCAGTCCAACCATGCTGACACACATAACACACATTCCACTGTATACGAAATATATAATATTATATTATAAATGATACCCAATCCCAATGTATGTCGCTGTAATGCACACCCGCGGAGCTGTTTTGGGGGAGGGTACCTGTAATATAGATATTTTGCTTAACTTAAAACTTACATTACATTATTAATTATTAGCACTGCACAATTTTTTCCCCCACAATTGCTGAAAAATTGCCCGATGTTTTGAGTTTTTAATGCTGTATCACAGCCTTCCGCCTTCCTATTCCATCCGCCTTCGAAGGTTACGTATACACACCTCCTTTAACCCTGAAGAACCCAAGGGGTCACTTATGGACTATTTTACTCGTCAATGGGGAAAGTACTTGGGTTTTCTAAGGTTAAGATGGAGATTGTCAAAAAATTGTATTCATGCGTAGCTATAGATTAGGTAGAGAAAGCCAAGAGTTGAAAGTTGCTGAGCTTCCTTTAGGTACGTTACTGACTGAGGACGTTTCGAGCAAGGCTCTTTTAAAAAAGTCTGAATGTACTGGTTTTGCCACATTTTTCTCATTTATGACTTTGACATGAAATTTAGCTCAAATTATTCTTCGTTGATATCAAATTGGGAAATATTTAACACTTCATAGAATTGGACTTTCAGAGTAGTGTGTTGCTATAGACTAATGGGCGAAAACCGTTGGAGTGGTTAGTGACTTTCTACTGTTAATTTAAGTTATAAAACAAAGATAATAAATTTAACTTGGACATAAACAAGAGAGCTGACACATGCAGACTCAAAAAAATGCAAAAAATGCAGATAAAAATTCTTTACTATGCATATTTAGACGCATCGTTTTTCAAACTGTTTCTGCATAAATGATTGATCGACTGTATGCTACAATCGTGTACCACTCCGTAGTTTTCATGGGAACTTCTATATAGTTTATACCGCTGCAGGAATAGTACATTCTCTTATATTTATTCATATAGTATATCGATCGTCAGCAATCATATATAATTAGAAAAATCGCTAAAATATTTTAAGCCAAATGATCATTTAGTTGTAATTCTTTTGATTACCATAATAACTTGTAAACCAGGAAGGTTCCCACATTATCTTGCCTTATCAGCCTACCCACACAAGACTACCTGACTCCCACGAGTCCCCTTCGGCAAAATATCACTTAAATTAGACCAAGTTTGCGTTTCGAACTCGTATCTATAGGTCGCTTTTCGAGACTGACGACCTCTATTACTCCATAAGTCGTTGTTCTTGAGGTTTGTTATGCACCTTTAATAACCAGATGACGTCAAGAATCGCACAAGTTGCAACAAGCCTGCCAGGTCCTCGCAAGTCGCGTAATCCGCGAGAGCGAGAGCGTTTACTGAACAAGTATATGTTGCAGCCACTTGTTTGTTATCATGTGTTGTTACTTGTTAACAAGCTGTTCAAACTTCAATCCTGGGCGGGTCTTAACATGTTGTTCTAACAACTTCATATTGACTGTATCAAAGCGGCATCAAGTTGATAACAACTTGATACCCACAAGGCTGTAGCAATTTGACGAACTAAAAGCCTTCGTACGACTTGACAACAGCTTGTGTCAAGCCTGTTCCGAACATGTTATGTTGCAGCTTGAAAGATTTTTTATTGTGCAGAATTTTAAATTACGTGGTCTATTACTAAGAGCTTATACAGGTATACGGATCGATTGTGTTACATTCTAATCATGTGATAATCACACGAGTGATGAGATATAACAACCTTCCGCTTTTATTTCTACACACGTGCAATACAAAAATATCTATATGGAGTCTCGTTTTCATGCAAGGAACTTTACCAAAACGGTATATCAACGGTTCAACCATAAGCGCCCTGGTTCAACCCCAATGCATGACGTATTCAAGTATTCGACTGTACATTACATCATACTATACCACAAAATCAACTTGGTGAAATCAGGCATGCGTCCCTTTAAACATTTCATGTTTTTCCAACAAGATGAAAGAACGTTTGGAAAACTACGCACTATTATAAAACTTGAATGTTACATTCAATCTGTTATCCCTATGTGTCTCCAACTTTTCAATAAGTCCCGAAACCACACAGGACAGCCGGCTAGAACGCTATTTAAGAGTCATTTCACACAATAACATGATAACCTAGGCAGGGTTTCGTGATATTGTTAGCAGAAATATAATACAAGTCGCAATATAGCTATCTGTATAATATGCTCATTCCGGCGTGATGAAAGGGTTGCGCAAGATAACTATCCGGTAAACATATCCAAACATGCTGGTTTACAACGGTATATGTCGTATACGATCGCGGATCGTCATTTTCGTGTATGTGGTATAGAGATATAGCTCGTTAATTACATACGCAGGAATATACGGCCACTTACGCAGCATGACTATATCACTTGTTTGCATACACGAAAGTAACAATCGTATATGACAAATCGATCGTGTTAAACCGGCCTACGGAACGAGGTTATTACAAACTTCGGCGAACATGAAATCCGATTATATATTTTAAAGTAACAAAAATACTTGATTAATAATACATATTCGATATGAAAAACCTTTAATTTAGAATTAAAATGTATATTGACAGTGATATATCAAATAAATATTGGGTGCGGCGAAAGGTATTCCGCCCCCTAATTACAGGTTATTAAAGGACGGCCGCCATGGTTCCCACGCCTGTTCTGAAATGAATTTTCATCAAGCTTAAGTTTATAGACGTTGTTTTCATGTGGTACCAATATACGAGCGCTATTGCAAAGGTATCTGAAAAACTTTGCCTCGTTCTCCTATGTGCCTTGTACAACAGAGCACAAGGCAGCTTCCATGGAAGTTCCTCGGCGTGTTTTTAAAGTAATTCCGTAATGAAACGAGCTTTCAAAGCTAGACAATCTCAGAGATCCCACTGTTGGGTTCGATGCAATTTATACTAGTATAGGGCGGTTTACACAATCCGATTTGTTTGTATAAGATTATCGTTTTGGTGTATGTAATCGAGTGACTTTGTTATTCGCGGTGGTATGAATTTATACGCATATAGATCACTTGATTACATACACCAAAAGGACAATGTTATACGACAAATCCGATCGTGTAAACCGGGCTTATAACTTTATACATTATCCTGGATTTAAACAACTTTAAGAATTTAGTGTTCAAAAACGTGTTTATGAGTTAACAGTGGGTCTTAGTAAAATATTTCATGCACTTTGAACTGGTTCAAAATATTAGCGAGAGTTTGTGCGAGGGAATAAAAGTCTGCAAAAAGAAGTGGAAAGCGAGTTGGCAACTCATCGACGACTGCCGTTCTCGTTTTATCACGCCTTAAAACTTGAAGTTACAGGTGATTATAGCTACTAATACGCAAAAGCTATTATAACTTATCTGTTGAAAATACTCGTTCCTTTTTGAATTTATTCGATTTCACAAATCGAGCACAATGGACACTTCAGATATGTGTATTTGATGGTCTGTAATTCACCGACAGGATTTTAGGTCGGCAAGATTGGCACGAAGCAAACGGAAAACGTCGGCTTTTAACGCACTGCCTTTCGTTTTCGCTTGAATTGCTCCTTCTGTGAGTTAAGAGACTATTTTTGGGGTCAGTCAATGCCTCACCACCTTACCTCCACAGTCCCAAAGTTAATTTAAACAAAGCATATTTAACTTGTGGATTTTGACAATAAATAGCACGAACCCGAAGGAATCGATTATCTGGTTCTTTAACAGGAATTGCGAACACAGTTACGTATAGTATGGAGTATCAATACGTTAAAACGAAAAGATAACTGAAAGATGGCTCTGTTTTGTTTTCTTTTTTTACAGTATTCTTACTCTAACACATCTTCAGGGTTAAAATTATCTATTTGTCCACTAAATAAAAAATTTAAAATTATAACCAATAAAATACTAATAGTTATGGGTCTCTGTGGCAACAGGGATTTCGGGCAACCGACGTAGTTTATAATTTGGGTTCGAGTTTGTCCTTAAAGCTTGTTCGGCCTGGGACCGTGAATTAAAGGTAGCCTTGGCTGTTGATGTTCCAGGGGACTGGGACGTCCCCTCGTTCCATTCAATTTGCGCCCCTGATTGGCGCAGATCCCCGACCACGTTATTAAGATCTCGGGCGGTGGAAGCGATGTCGTATACTTCAAGGACACACGAACCAGAATCTGTGAGAAAAACGTAGTTAGCTGACTGGGCTTAAACATAGCTATAACTTGAGACATGGGGTATTTTGGGGGCATGAAATGAAGCTGAATAACAAGTCAAAAGCAGTTGTCGAGAAATGATTGGTTGAACAAGTTACACATACGTTTCTAAATCGATTTGATAACCTAAAATGACAATCGCATGCGACAAGCCGCCTATACCATAATAGTGTACACCGGTCCAATAGTCGGGTACTTAGTTTTAGCTAATCCCTTTCAGAAATGGTAACCCACATTTCAGTGAGTATTAATTAGTACAGTAAGTATTTCGTTTACTGGGACATTTTTAGATAGTAAGAAAAAAATAAATCTTATGAATCTTGAATCTTGATGTTGTAAATCACGCTGTTTTGCCAAAGAAATGAGAGCGGCTTGTTTAGAAAAAGAGCATTACCCAAAAATGCTCGAACATCACGTCATTTTGACTTTCCAGTTTAGCAAAACTGTCGATTCCGCTGTTTGTGTCATCAATTACGTGCAGCCAACATACGCAAATATGCGTGCAATGTTAAAGGTTACTATGTAATCAAATTACGTCTATCTATACTGCTATAATCGAAACACTTTTTTGTATGTTATATAGGTTATATAACTGTTCTGATATCTCTTATTATAATAAAAGGTTTCAGTTACAGTAAAGGTAATAACCTATATTGCACGTAGTGAAAACAGCATGCTCTTTATCCCGAGAAAATTACAATTAAAATAACGAGAAATCGAGAAAATTACAATTAAAGATATAGATGCGAGTACATAGTGAGAAATGCAAGGCGGGGTTTACCGCCTGTTAGCAAAAATGTATGAAAGTCAAACAGAGAATGGGGTAATAATAAAGTATACTTGTGTACACACGATATATCATAATGTCATGCCGATGTCGCCTTAAAGTCTGTATAGATTGCATACAAATGTAAACAACGGAAATGGAACGGATAAACCCCACGGATCTCGCTCGCAGTCACAAATCTCTTGCTGTTGCACTACAAATATTCCAAGTATACATACATTTATAAGGATGATAGCTGAAATAGTCTATACCATATTGTGCTATATGGCGTTCTTGCTACACGTATATAGTTATCACATATATTGATTTCCTGGAAATCTGTTGTATATGAAGGTTATGAAGTTATTTCAAATACGACTACAGGGAACATTTCAGGTATTTAAAAGTCCTAGTGGATTTAAAAAGATATATAAGGCGTAATCAAACAACTTTTTAAAATGCAAGGATTTCGAAATTCTAATAATGAAGTACTTTAAGTGGCCTCTCAAGCTCACCAGACATACCTTCTTTAGCTATTAAGATATTCAATTTTGAAGAGATAAGAAGCACGAAATAACTACTTTTTCCCAACATAATTCTCTCTAGTTCCTAAATACTAAATCATATTTTCAATGAAGCTATAACTATAAAAATGCCGGTTGCTCCTAGTTAGGAGATATGTTTGTAGATGCTGGTGCTCTGATATAAATACAAAATCCTTGAACTCATTCTTGTTATTTGCATATTTCACATAATAATAATAATAATAATAATAATAATAATAATAATAATAATAATAATAATTACAGCCGTAATCAAAAAGGTTGCCAACAGTAACCGAAATTACCAAATCCGACTAGAATACATGGGTTTTTATAACCTATATAACCCACAATGCTTTGTGATTCAAGATGGCCGCATTATCGTCGAAGTGGTCGATTAAGACGATTCTTTGATGTAAAATTCATTTTCCAGAAAAAAGCATTGTTTCTATTCAATATGCCATAAAGTTTATCTCGAGGAGTAATTCGTGATTTTTAATATTTACGGCAAATGTTAGTTGAAACCAGACGAAGTAGTACAATGCGGTGCGCAATGCGTACACTTCTTTTCTATGGCGACGAAAGGTGCTTGGTTATAGTCAGGGGATAATAAACACACACAATATTGCACGAGGTGCCTCACTGACTTCAGGCGAAACTTTCAAAGTTTAAGCGGTGTCTTCTTAGCACCGCATTATATTCGCAAGGTTTCTAATCTGTTGTCCGCCCGTACCGGTCCGGCTATTTCGATAGGTATTAACCGCTGTAGAAGAGCACAGGCACCGCATTGTACTAAACATTAAAAACCCCCTAAACAGAAACCATACCCTAATCTGATATTTACGAAGAGATTAATGCATTTATGAAGAAACTTTATACCGACAATTCAAAGCGAAAATATGAGTTGCCATAATGCAACTGAAAGTTCTCTGGCTGAAGTGCGACCAGCGCCACGAATGCATTCAAAAGAAATAATCGAATCAGATATCTACTAATCATACTTTCATGTACATTGTGCATGTAAGTAGCTATGCTAACAATAACATCAAAATAATGCAATGTTGCCACTCACGAAAATTTCTCGTAACCATTAATCACCTTGTGTTGATAACGACTTCAATATCGTCTGGACATATTTGTACAAAATAATTCCTTGAGACAACACTTCGAAAACATATCATGAGGACAACAAGAAAAATTCATGATTCTTTAAATAAAATTATTGAGCAATTCAAAATTTTGACAGCCAATTGATTCGTTAACTACCACATCGATCGATGTTAATCAAAATATCGGTCAGCACCATGTACAGTCGGGTCACAATTTCGATGTAATCATTAGTTAACATCAGTCAGAACCAGATCGTGGTGAAAATCGCTAGTGTAAACCAGCTTTAATACTGTACACCTGCCTAAATCATACGTAAGCGATAGAAATCACCGTAAAAATTGCATTCGTAAGATTGAAGTGAATTCCTTGGCGATTATCATGTAACACGTGGTCTACGAGCTTCTAAAGCTCACGATACATCTAAGACACCCATTGATAACAGGTTTTCTGGCCAGCTTGTCTTATTTAGTAATCGCTTCTAGAAAACGTACTTGTGTTTTTACGTAGCTACTATTAACACGAGCAGGCCTTCTTGAACTATATTGCTAAATACGGACAACCTGGTTGAAAATACGGGGCAACCGAGGGTTTTTAACCAGTTTCTCCGTATTTTGACATTTAGACAAAGAATGCTTACAAGTGTTTGAAATAGCTTCTCAAACGAATCAATATTTGGCGAGAAACTTAATTTTGCCTGATGTTCTTAAACTAAATTTCTTCTATAAATACGGCATTAAATATGTATTTCTTCTGTCTTCGCTCATAAATTATTAATGTATTTGAGAAATATTATATATACACCTGTTGATCTAACAGGCTTGGACAACACGGTTGCAACAGCGCCGCTCAAGGCTGTTGATCCAACACTCTCGTTCATGCATGTTAACAGCCTTGTTTGGGGACCGTTGGTTCAACAGGTCTGTTCACTTCTGTAATATTTTTGGGCGTGTATGCTACAAAGTTTCTGGTGATGTCAACATGACGTCATAATCAAAACGGATCATACATAAACAAGACCACTGGCGATCGCGGTAACTTACCACGTCCCGCTACTGTTAAGAGAATACCAGTTTCAGTTCTTACCCTATATCCTATACAAAATCTAGTCGTAACCAAAGCCTGGGCAAGCTATACCGAGACAATATACATCTCACCGTCATGGGTAAAGCGGGCGCAAATACTGTACATTATACTAGTTCAACAAGGAAATATAGCGTAGGAGATATGGACATGGAGCACAGGCTATACTACATGTATATACACAACTTTATTACATACATCAAGATGATAATCGATGGCAATTGTACACGATAACTGTCTCGTAAGAATGCTTAATCATACCTGCTGTCTGTCCTGCATCAGCAGCACTCGAGGTTACCACAGGAGACTGTTTTCGCGTTGGGTCGGGATTTTTATGTTGACTTCTTTTGTGTTTTGGTTTCCCCTTAGTTTGTTGGTTCTGAGTTCTGTTGTCGAGAACAAAATGAGTTACTATATTTTAGGTATATCACAAATTAAGCATTATTAAATTTTGCTATTTTATTAGATTCGTTTTCATTACACTGCGACACCTGCGCTCGAAAGTCTCGAATTCTCGTGGACTGGTCTCAAATAAAAAAACTGATCATTGAGGTCTTAAATAATCAGCTTTCGGAAAGAAAGAAATACGTGCTACAAAAACTAGAAGGTATAGCTAGGACTGCCTGAACCGGACGTGCTAAGTGTTGTTTCATTATTTAATGGCATGATTGATTGCACATTCTGTTCACAGCTGTTTTAAAAAGGTCTTAACAGCCCTGCAGTGCCGACCAGGTCTAAACAGCCCTGCAGAGCCGGCCAAGTTACAGACCTGCAGGGGCGGCCAGGTCTAAACAGCCCTGCAGAGCTGGCCAAGTTACAGCCCTGCAGGGCCGGCCAGGTCTAAACAGCCCTGCAGAGCTGGCCAAGTTACAGCCCTGCAGAGCCGGCCAGGTCTAAACAGCCCTGCAGAGCCGGCCAGGTCTAAACAGCCCTGCAGAGCCGGCCAGGTCTAAACAGCCCTGCAGAGCTGGCCAAGTTACAGCCCTGCAGAGCCGGCCAGGTCTAAACAGCCCTGCAGAGCCGGCCAGGTCTAAACAGCCCTGCAGAGCCGGCCAGGTCTAAACAGCCCTGCAGAGCTGGCCAAGTTACAGACCTGCAGAGCCGGCCAGGTCTAAACAGCGCTCCAGAGCTGGCCAAGTTACAGACCTGCAGAGCTTGCCAGGTTAAACAGCAGAGCTGGCCAGGTTAAAACAATTCCTGTAGAGCCGGTCAGGTCTAAAGAGTCGGCCAGGTTAAACAACCGTGAGCTGCTCAGGTCTAAACAGCCTAGAGCTGACCAGGTATGAACAGCCCAGAGCTAGCAAGTTAAACAGCTGAGAACCGGCCAGGTTAAACAACCGTGAGCTGATCAGGTCTAAACAACCTATAGAGCTGACCAGGTATGAACAGCCCAGAGCTGGCAAGTTAAACAGCCGAGAGCTGTCCAGGTTAAAACAACCATGAGCTGAACAGGTCTATACCTAGAGCTGGCTAGCTTAAACAGCCCAGGGCTGGCCAGGTTAAACTGCCCAGAGCTGGACACATTATACACAGCCCAGAGCTGGCCAGGTTGAACGGCCCTGTTACTCTATATCATTAGCCTCGAAACCAGGCGCTTTTGGGGGGTTTTGAGGGCAGTGGAAGCACTCAGAGTGCGAGCGCGCAAGGGTGCTTG
>JAOTOK010097398.1:0-14838 GCA_025770025.1 Virgularia gustaviana | reverse complement strand
GAGCTACAGTCTTGAAATTTCCACACAAAATCGAGCTTTTTAAGGGCTTTAGTTTGATATATAGACCAACGTTCAGCATTAAGTATTTCTGCTCATAACACAGAAAAGCCATTTTGGCTTCAAGCAGCTTATGGCATGTTTATATGCAGTTAGCGTTCCAGTTTACATATAGAGTTCACTGGTACCTATAAGTGATAATACTCCGTAGAAAGTCCGCTACCGCTAGTTCATAGCCGGCCGGGCGTTGAGGTTTAGGATTAATGTTTATAGTGTTAGACTTGGGTTCTCGCAGCGGGTTTCGGCTTAGGATTAGAGTTTGGATTACGGCAAGGTTCAATATTTAGGGAATAAATAAAGGTATAGCTTTCTTTATTCCCAACTAATGCTATAGTTAGCTCTTTTGTGTACGCATGATTTTAATATCTACCCTCCCTAGTACTATAGCATGGCATTAGTAAAATTATGTGTAGATGGAATTCGCCAGTTCCTACAATAGTACGTTTGTACTTGTTTCAAGACATGCTTCTCAATTTTTGCTTCTGTTGAAGGCGAAATTGTTTTTGAGTATTTTTTAATTATCTAGCCTATTTTCGCCTTTCTTCTAACGTGCTGAGAGCTCGCTGGGTGCTAAGCGTCTGCGTCTTTATTGATTTTAGAATATTTTATAGTTTTTTTTATCTTTTTTATCGCGTATTTCCGAACGTAAGGGATATTTTCAGCCAATCACAGTACACGAAATATATGCCTGTATCCGGCCTGGCGGACCTCATAAGACAAGACTGGCAACGACATTTGTGTGGTCATTTGGCTTGCTCTGGCCGCTTTTGCACAACAAAGTTATTTGGCTTATTTAGATTCCAAAGATCTGGCAACCTTGACCCAACGGCCTTTTGCTACCAATTGAAGATCATCACTCAAGTATTGAAGGTGACTCTTATACGTTATAATATACGATTTGTGTAATACTTAAACAAGGGTTGGTATAAGCCGGCTGCATCAAAACAATGGAATTCCCATGATTTTCATAGGGCAAGCAATCCTAGCCCCAGTAATATATGTCCGTCTATTAATTGTTAACTCAAGGCTATAATATAGAGAGCACATATTGACTTCGGTAATTAATTCTGGATCGTATTGGCAAGGGGCCATATAGCTTTGGTATTATGGTAAACTAAAATTAAAAGAAACGTAAGGAAAACGTACAACTACATAGCGCGAATTAACGTCCACACCACTGGTCCACACCCAGGATCGGGATTCGTACAAGTTGTTGCAAGGTCGCTGAATGCTTGCTACAGCTAGTATCCAGCCGCAACAGTATCTCTTCACCACAAGTTGGTATGAAGTCGGCAACGTGTTGTTCGTTGTGTGACCTTGATACATGTTGTTCTAACAGCTTGCTGTGGTCTCGTAAGCCACCAACTTGTTTGCGACCTTACAAGTTCGAACAACTTGTAAAAAGCCACGAAATGAACAACTTGTTGCCAACTTAATAACAACCTGTTAGCGAAAAAACATTTTGGATTCCAGCAGCGTATGGCATGTTTATGTGCGGTTAGCGTTCGATCCAATTTACATACATATAGGGCTCACTGCGTGATGCACGGTTATCGTCGATATTATATGCTTGCGTGTTGTATTATCTATTTCGGTCATAGAGCGAGAGTATTTTGTCAGCCGCCAGGAAGAGAGCGTGGCTTTAATTTAACTTAAATAGCAGATGCTGCAACTGACAAGAAGTGGGAGGTTTTATTCTAACATTTAAGCCATTATCATTTTCGCTATTATACTGTGTAACAAAGCCCATTTGTCCGGGTGGTCATGCACAGAGACTTGAAATCACGCAAGATCTTTTACGCGTTACAAATATTAGAACAGTATGCACGAGGATTGACAAATGTATTCAAAACACGTATAACATATGACCCTATGAGTTGGTATACGGGTTTGTACGGAGCACCTGCTGGCCTATAGAAGACTGAAGACGAAATACCATTACATTGATATAGATGATATACCGTACAGATGACGTAAGCGTTTTAATTTGTGAAACATCACTTGATGTGGCACCACACTGACATACATACTTACACTTCGCAGACTTCTCAACTTGGTAGATGAGTTAAGAGTGAGATTGGGGATGCAGATTGTATTTTTGTAAGCATGTATGCCGCGAAGTGTCTGCATGCAATTACAACACATATATGATCATTATGAGAGTTGGTGCTTTTCGAATTCATATAACTATGAATATATCATGGTTTATTAAACTCTGAATAATCAAGCATTAATGGTGTATCAACTAAATAAAAAATGTAGTTAAGTCGAGAACAACTATTTGGTGATAAAAAAGTTTAACGGAAAGAGAAACCGCTAATAATATGAGTTCATGCGGCCGTGAGATTTACTATTCGTAGCGTGAGAGCATGAGAGTGAAACGAATTGCGTTAAGAGATCTGCATGCATTGGCTAATACAAACCACACCTGGCTTTTGCAGATTAAGAATAACATGCTATTATAAAAACTAGTTCCCAAGGACAGTGCATAAAGTTTTCCTTGATTAGCGATGTCGATAGCACGTTGGCCACCTCCATGCTTCTAATGCGCGCGGCCAACACGGTGCTGGATTTTCCAGTTGCCTTATGCCAATAGGGATTCAATTTCAAGAAATGACAACATATGGATGTTGTACGCCGAAAAGTTCGCCCAGAAGTGTTGTGTTCGAACGCCAATGAACCAAATGATCGAAATGAAGCTGAAGATGTCTATATCTACAATAATTTTGATTTTGAAAATGATATACACGTACTATAAATCCGATGCTTGATGGTTTCCAATTTCTGTGCATGTTTGTCGGTCTTACAGTGATGTTTAATTCGAGTGACGGGTTTTTCAGCGAGTAACTAATCGGTATTTTGGCTAAGCGATCAACGTCGGGCATCTATCTCTGAAATGAAATCACAAGGCAAATCACGGGATCATTCTAGTAATTAGTGTGGAGTCCTGTAAACTTGGTGATCTAAACCTACACAGTAGTTCCAACAACAATATAACGCATTATTTGACTCAGCAAAACTTGCAGAAGCTTTGTTAACCTTTTATTACGCTGCACAGCATGTTTTTGCCACCTATTTCCAGCTCTGCGGGAGTGCATACTGCATGGAATTTCCAATAACAAGTTCGTGAAGTAGACGTGACAGAGTACATGGAATCCCAATTCCCGATTGGCTTTGAAATTGTGACCTTTGCGAGTGGAAAGGCCATGCCACACGGGCAGTTTTCCCGCAACGCAAGTACGCAACCCAGGTTTTAAGGGATGGTATGCATAAGTAAGTCAATAATTAAATGTGGTGGTTTATTGTCCATGTGAATCTTGTGTATTGTGAACATTCCTTGAGACTTGCGTTGCGTTCCGAGTTGCATGGAAAGAATTGCCATTGTGGCATGCCTTTAAGGCGCCGACGTCGGCGATGCAATTGCTCGAGATCAATGAAGGAAAACATATCAAACTGTGCGTTAACAAAAGGTCGTGTCGTATTGCGCGCATCATATTTCCGACTTTTGTCTATTAAAATTACGCTAAAATTTGAGGTTTTTTTGCTTGCGCTTGCGCTCCGACTACATTCGTGTTCACTTACCAACGGCAATGGAATAACTAGATCATTGCGCGTCTTTTGAAAGTAGTCTTACAGGTAAATAACGTGTAAATCGAGGGGCACTTTTCGTTTGTTTGTGCGCTATTGCGCCACATTTAATAAGGAATTTCGCCTAGCGCAGTGTCTCATCCAGGAAAAACTGGCACTAGTGACTTCTGCGCATGCTTATGGCTCTACTTACCGCCGAATTCGAAAACTTGGTACAATTGCGCGCATTTTGATACTAAACTTATGTTGATTCATCGCGTTTTACGAAGGGCAAAATGAGCGCAAAGATGTGGCTCGCGCGTCTATTCAAGAGCTCGTTAGTTATTCACTTGGTCTCGGCTGCGCAGCAGACGAGGGGGCATCAGAGTCCCAAACTCTACCTTCTCTACTAGTATATAAAATAAGCAAGTAAGTGTTGTACGTCTGTAGCATGTACATTGATTGGGTTTGATACCAAACTTATTGTGGTCATCCTCATACCACTGCAGTCTAGACAGTCTATGCTATATATAATACTGTTTGTAACTTTACTGATATATAGCCTAATATACGTGTGTTTCTTGATATACACTATAGCATCCCTATAATGGTGTAGTTTACTAATGTCATCAACAGTATTAATTTATTCGCTTTTTACGCTTTTCTTCTACTACTGCATTCGATTGCTAAGCTAAACGTTCAGGCGCTTGTGGCGTGCGTTGTGGTTTGTCAGCCATATTGCTCATAACATATTTATGAATCTCGCGCGCCGTCGCCTATTCCACCGACTGGACACTAGTTGAGCAAATGTTCATCTTCATATAGGAAGAGTTTGATATGAATAGACGAAAGATTTTACTCATCATTCATGATCAACGGCAAAGGAATCATCGACGATCACCGACATTTTAGAACCGTGGAACTTTACATTTCAAATAAACGATAAAAGTTTTTGATGTAGACATGTGTCAGCTATCGTCTAGATGCCATCATCAGAACATATAAGAACTAGCTAAAGTAAACTAGTTTATGTATATGTATGTGTGTGGTGCATACATGTTCCTAACTCTCTTACGATGATATCCTTAGACTTATAGTGCATGTTGTTACTGGCATATAGTTAATGAAAACTTCCGGTGTTAAATTGAACAAGTGCCCATTTGGTTTTTGGAATCTAAAAGAGTGCTACTTCTTATGTGTAAATACCCAAGAAACCTAACATACCATACATCGATGTGATTGTATGGATAGTATATGCCTTGGTAGAAATCCTACATGGGATTCTTCAGAATCTTGTGGGATCTAGTCCTAACCAGTATATCTTCAAAAAAAATAACCTGGTGTACTAACCAACCGATACGTCCCAACGGTCAATGCCTTTCCAAAATAAATATACCCTGGCTCTAACCGACATAATGTTAAAATAAATAGCTTGCCTTAGCTGACATACTTTTCACATTAAATAGCCTGGCTCCAACCAAGAATATCTTCTCAAAATAAATACCATCTACTCTAATCCTAACTGACATACTTCCCAAAATAAATACCTTGCCTTAACCGCAACATATTTTCCAAAATTAATACCCTGTCCTAACTGAAGTACCAGTACTTTCCAAAATAAATATCAACATACTTCGAAAATTTGCTACTTCTTATGTTCTTATTTGCAATTATATTTTCAATAATCCGCCTTAATGGTATTTCTATTCACAGTAAACACATATAGATCTAGGCTTAGATACGCTATATGTTTTTATTTTGTTCAGACTGTCAAGCATTTGTAATAGCCGAAAAGTTAAGAGTTTTCATTAATAGCATACTGTAATTTTTATTTTAACATTAACATCTGCATAAAGCCGTGAATGGAGAAAAGAGATCAATTATCATAACAGTTGGGTGTTCATATAATTGGCGAGGTGACATGTAGTCCAAAGAAAAACTGCATGATCATTGACCATGAGGATCATTAATTGTCAAAAACAACATAGAGAACACAGAGACAGAATTAGAACTTTAATTACTTCAACTTCTGACTTAAAACATAATAAGAACTAAGAACAAAGTAAGACATACAACATATTTTGATGTACTCTCATGCCTCAAGAAATCCAGGTTGTTGTGATTAATATTGATTTGTCTAAGCTTCCATCCTGATAACATCAAGCATTTACACTCAATCTTGGAAAGCATCAAAGCATTAGCAAAGACAAAGGAGAGAGTCAACCTGTCAAGCATATTGACTATAAGTCTATATAGAGTAAATATAACTCTCCGGAAGCTAAAGCTGGGCTATTCAGTCTACAGCAAATAAAATTGCGGTTTGTTTGAAAATTCGGCATTCAGTCAACCGTACAGCACTGTGTTTACAAATTCTCTGACTTCATCTTGGCTCTAGTCTTGCAAATGTCTAAACTAACCGGTGGTAACATTTTCTGACCTTCGCCGCAATTGGTCCCCTTCTCTGTCAGGTCTTGTCAGGGTTGGCAATTCTTCAGACTTCAGTTAATTCTTTGATTTTTTTAAAGAAGATTCTCATTTTACAGGAAAATCTTCTTTAATCTTGTTTAATGTTCAGGTTAATTGCTTTTTGGAATTCAAAAATCTTCAATACTCGCCCTTTGTTGACATTTTATCCACACTGGTTGAGCTAATTATTAGTTTGATGTTTGGAACATTTTACTAAAACGTAATACTTATAAATAATTTATTTTAATGTTACATATTCACCGGTGAAGTAGTTTTAGTTTGCGAAACCAACTTTGAAAGCGCGAAACAAACAATTTTGTGAAAATCTTCCTTAATCTTCTTTAATCTTTTTTTGTTGAATTAAATATTAATTGATTAAAGAATAACGAAAATATTCTCTCTGAAAAAAATCTTCTTTAATCCAACCCTGAGTCTTGTAAAAGCACGTCGAAGCTTGTCGTTGACATCCGTCGGCTTGTGTTGCCGTTGGTCTTTCTGCAGCCGTAAGCTTTAGCTGTTGTTCATAACTTGTCTGCATCGTTATTCTTTTTTATTTCCTACCTTATTTTGTTGACAGAGCGGCAGACCTGCTACACTATCAATAATATTACTTTTCTTTCCCATCTTCTTCAAATTTAATCTTTGAGAGTTTGACTGGCTATTTGTATAACTCGCGTTGCGTATCAACAGCGAGTTCTTAGATTGCCCAGCGTAATTTTTTCCTGTGGTGTCGAGAATTTGAATGGTTGAAGCCAGATCCCATACCATATTTGAAAAACTAATCGAGTTGTTTACGCGAAATTAAGCGCGTGATTCGAAGTGGGGGGTTCTAAATTTTCAGCTTTTAGCAAAACGTTTCCCAAAAAGATATCAGGTCAGTGATATGGAAAAACAAAGTTGGAATTTGATATTGAAGCATTTGATGTGCATATGCATGGGAGGGAATATGACAACAATCTCGTTGATTTATTAATTGGTCTAAACTAGGGTTCATATCGCCGGTATCGGTCCAAACTAGGGTTCATATCGCCGGTTGGTACCATATTTGGAAAACTAGTTGAGTTGTTTGCGCAGAATTTCGCGCGTGATCGTGGCGTGATCCACGCATGATCTCCTCTGTTTTCGAGGAGTTCTTCGAGAAATATGGCTATCCTTCGTTTGTTCTTTAACCACAATTCCTTGACATGCCAGGAAGCTTTATGCAATAGAAGAGAAAAGCATAGAGATAGTCAACATGCTATTGATAATCGCTTCAAATCCGCAAAATGAACAACTTGTTGCGTGCCTGGTAACAACTTGTTCGCGACTTGTCAGCCGACTGCGGCAACCTATGCGAAGACATCGCGTTCGTGGCTTGATATAACAACCTTGTAGCAAATCTTTGCAGCCTTGTTACAATTTGTGCGAATGTGCGATGCTGTACATGTGGTCAGCGTGCGGCAACGCGGAGTTAATACCCAGCGGGCATCTTGTTTACGTATATATTAGGGAATTTATGATGCACAAAGCAAACGCCGACGAGGGGGCAGCTTCTAAACAAAATAATTGTTGGTTTGAAACAAAAGAATAAGTAATTAACAAACCCGAGAGGGCTGCTCACGCCGCAAAAGTCCTCTTTACAACGCTACTAGAAAGATTTTACATGCGGAACGTGAATACTTTGGTCTTCAAAATCACTTCAATACTTCACCGCTATCGTACATAACACTCACCTACCACCAAACATCTTGTGATATAACAGTTCAAGTCAAACAGAGTTGTTAGTCAGCCATCACTTCATCTAAATGCAACAATTTCTATCGTGTTGTCTGTTCTCCCGTCGTTGTGAATCTTATAAATTCCCTATTAGCTCTGCTAATCTGCTACACTACTGTTCCCAATGGGAGGGTGACACCCCCAAAAAAATTCGTGGTACGAAGTCAGACGCCAACTATGGATCTTGGAAGAGCAATAAATAATGATAAACAATAAATATTTTTGCAGTAGCTACCAGGCAGGGCATCGATTGTTTTGGCAGGGCAATTCTGAGAAAGCCCCCCCGAAATGAAAAGAGGTAGTTTCGCTCCTGGTTACATGATTATTATCAATTTTCCCGTTTCGTTCTGTAAGATTTGAGATTAAAAAATGATGATGATTTGAGAATGAAAGAAGACAAGAAGACAAGAATGAATGTTGTCGTCACAACCATGCATGCGTCGTAGTTATAGCATAGGCTCCGCTGTCAGGACAGCGGGCGCAAAAAATATTCCGCGACTTCCTTCACGTCATTTGGTTATTAGATACTCTTTATATGATTCGTAACTATACTGTTCAGACGCATTCGTCATCTCTACAGAACCAGGCAACAGTTGCAAGTGCTACCAGAACATTGACTTATTGAAGGTGACCATACTTTAACTATACGTTATAATATAGCATTTGTTTTATACATCTTGAAACTACTGATAATACAATGTGCATCAAAAAATAAAGTCTACGCTTTAAGGCAAAATATCTTAGAAACACACTTTAGTTTAGTTTCACTTTATTTGGCCGTCTATTTATTACAATACTACTATGAACCTAAGACTGGGGTACACATAATTTAGATAATCACTAGGTCTTGTTTGCTAGTTGCTGAGGTCATAGCCCTTTGGTAGTATGTAGCAATTACTGATCTGTATATTGAGACCAGATAGCGCATTTGTAGCTATAAAGGAAAATGAAACTAGTGGCGGCCATATTGGATAGTCTCACTTCATGCGTCATGCTTCTACAGCTTTAACTATATGGGATATTCAAAGTTCAAAGATTATTCACAACCCATATAAAGCAAGATTGTATTATAGTATTGATCGATCCCATGACACGCGTAAATGGCTTGTTGAAATACAACCTTATTCACATGCCACTTCGCTTTTAAATTTATGTGAATTTCTTGGTTCTTCTTAGTCTCTGGATTTTCCTAGTTGCTCAAATTGCTCAAGCCAAGTATTTTGTATACAGAGTACTACCTTACGTTGAAATATTAGTGCAACTGAGGCAGTCAATATGACCGCCACTGGCTTTATTATTCACTAAATCCGCCATATAGATGCATGCTCTCTGCAATTAAGTTAAACTGCGACACTCTATGAAAACTCCAGTTCTGTTAGCCCCCACAGATAGTGCATATTGATAGACGCAACTATGAAAAGTCGTGCACCACGCAACGATTGCAACTTTAACGTTAATTCACGGAGAAAAAATAATCAGGATGACGATATATAAGGGTTAATCCGCGTCTTATAGTTGTAGGTTTTTTTATTATTTTTCTTTTAATTTCCATAAACCGATCGACATAAACTTAGGGTTATTAGCTATACTAACCATTTATCGTTTGCACTATAGACAATAATATGCGTTATCTGGAGCCATTTTCTTACTCTTTGCCTTTTGTAGCTTGCGCAGCAGACTTGCCATTGTCTTGTGTGCCACGTTTTTTTTATGTATTATAGTTATCTTGGTTTTCGTAAGATCCTCTGCATTATTCTTAAGTTCAACCAACTCGAGTTGAGGGATCCGAGGCGGCGAAGGGAAGCGCTTGCATCCAGCCATTTCTAAGTACGGCTAATAGGTTACACCTTTGATCGAGCATTAGGATAGGTACCAAACTCGCAAGGATCTTCGCAACGAACTTCGCAATATTTGCGAATGTAATTTGAAACTATTGGCAACGAATTTCGCAACAAAGCAGTAAAAAGTTACGTGAAACTCACAATAATCGGTTATATTTTGCGCAGTAATCAAGCGTAGGGAATAATTGAACTTATTGTATGACTAGGACGCAGTTCTTCCTTATAGGTGCATGAGAACTGTAAAAATACTAGGCCGTATTATATATACACTAGCAGGACGTATTGCCCAGTGGCGTCCCTGTTTGACCAGCTTTTCTCGGAAAAAATGTTTGTTGTTTTACAATAGCTCTGTTATAAAGAACCTTCACAGTTTCGTAAAGTGAGAATATAAAAAATTGAGTGATTGGCTTTTGCAAATCTTTTCGTAAGTGATTTTAGTAAAAACTTGTGTGCAAAATCTAACTCCAGGCATGTTTCTTTTCGCGTCAAAGCTAAAGGAAGATCACATTTCCATATCTGGTTATATAAACAACGACCTTGCCTTTGGACTTTGAGTTTTCATTGCGTAATGTATACTAGTTACTGAGATATCTGAATGAAATAGTTCTACCTTGGTTTTGGCTGGAAAGAAGAAAGGGTGTGACAGTTTAATTATCGGGTACACTTTCAGAACATGAAATTGTGTAAATCAATAGTTGCGCCTTCACAGCTACTTACATAATACTTCATGAAAACTTACTGCAAACTCAACCATAGTACAATACTTCATATGAAAACAGCAACCCTAACGTTCAATTTTGAAAACTATTTTTGCTATACGTGAAAAGATCTCAAGTTCCAAAAGCTTCAATTCCGGCAGTATAGCTATATTAACCATTGATCTGTGAACTTGCAAGGATTCATGGTGCTTGCAAATGATTGGAAAAAAAGGACAGATTGGCGTAAGCTACAACGCAAATAAAAGATTCAACTACTTCGTGACGCGTGTGCTTTACTTATAGAATCCAGAATATAACAGTTTTGCAATTTTACTTGCTGCGTTTGGTGGCAAAGATATTCACTATAAATATTCACTTGTTTCTTTCAATTTTTAATACTTGATTAGAAACTGTGCTACAAACCACGAGCGAAACGACAGAAAGCGGCAAAACTAAATTAGCGACTATATATATGATAACTTAAGAGGCCAATGTTTTACCACAGCGACAATACTAGTGTACTTACACTACGGTAATTGTTGATAAAGCAAAGAGCATGGAAACCTTTCCTGGCAAAAGAAATAATTTCATAGCGATTTTTTTGTCCGAATAGCGAAACAAAAAGACTCCCCCTTGAAATACAATGTGTATAAGCAATCGTTCTGGAAACAATATATGCACGCCAAACGGGTTGCAAAGCAATAGATATATATCGTGTTTAATCAAGCGCAAGGAATAATGGTGTTACGAAGCGCGTATTTTATACCGCGTTTCGCGTAGCTAAGCACATTTTGTTAATCGCTACTATCTCATGAGAACTGTCAATCCTAAGTTGTTGACACAACTGTTGCATGTAATATAAATAATGTAAATATAATATTTTTTTGTGGACAGGGTTTGTACGGAGCACCTACTTCCCCATGCCAACTCACACTCGTGTCGTGTCTGTGCGAAAGCGGAAGTAATATAGCAACACTCTTTCTAGGAAAACGGAAGAGATTACCGAGAACTAAGAAAGGAGGGACTCAGCCTAGACCTAGGCCTTTCCGTGCGGTCGCTCTGGGCTCCCTCAGAGGTCCCCTCTGGGGTTCCCTGTGGCTAGTTCGAATTCCTGCCGTGTCCGGGTTATTAAAAATTCCGAAAAATACGAAGGCCTAGGTCTAGGCTGGGAGGGACTATATGTGAGCTGTGAGTGTGAGGCTGTGAGCACAATGCAATGTGTATTCTGTATTTTCATATCAAAGTTCTATTTTTCATTGTGAGTGTTTGAATGTGTTGAACGATTCATGCAAAAGCAGTTGTGGTCGTTGTGTGTTTAGTATCTAAGAGGCTGCTGTTTACATGATCCCGCTTAGCCGGGATTCAGTGAAGCATGCACGCAGTTTAATGGATTGAAATGAATCTGCGTACCCTTAGGAGACGTTATAACCCTTTGACAGCAACAAGCGGTCTTTAGTACTGATTTTACTCTGGCTAATGCCGGGCGATTTTCAGTAATCAGGCTAAGCCAGACAATTTTACTCGTCAACGGCGAAGGCCTCGTTGACAAAGGGTTAAAAACTATCTTATTAAAACAGCTTTTATACCATGGTTGTTGTGTTCACAGGGTGGTCCTACGATTTCACACAATTGCACAAGTTGATGAGTTATCTATTGTATCTTAGTTTTATTACGAATACTCCAAAGTAATCTAAGAACAAGTCGAGTAAGAGATGAGCGGCGGTCACTCATTTCAATAGATCAAAACGCTTGCACGTTTCACTGAATCCCGGCTAAACGGCATCATGTAAACAGCCCCTAAAAAGATCTCGCGGGGTTTCGAGGCCCTTAATTGCGCATGAGCTACCTCCGACAGAGGCCCGTTACAATGGAATTTATTTTGGGATGCGACGGCGACCATTAGTCTGATGTAAATACCCTCAATATTCATTCAAATGACATTTTAATATTGTCTTCCTGGCAGGAGGATTTCGACGTATTATGCTCAACTTAGGTTTTCTAACTGTCCGGCTCAGATATGACCGTCATATTGGTCATTCCAGGCCTCCTAGACAAGGCCTGCGAACGGGTTGTCAAATGTGCATGTACGTAAGGTTATATGCCGTAACCGAGGTAGTTATTTTGTTAATAGCGACTCTTGTTTCCTAATTGCTGTGGCCATGACCCTTTGGTAATGTGTAGACTGTAGCAAAATATGCAATTAAGTATAAACCGACACTCTGTTTCTGGTGAATACTCCGGCTCAATGAGCCTTAATAGATATGCACATATATAGATCGCATATAAAGATAGATATCACGCATTTGAAAATGATATTTAAACGTTCACTGAGGAAAAATAATCAGGATGCCGTCGAGACGTTAATCCCCGTCCAATAGTATTAGTTTTTTAATTATTTTTCTTTTAATTTTCATAAACAATCGACATGGACTGCATGGGAGTTATAATTAGCTATTTTTTAGCATTTATCGTTGCGCTATACGCGTTATTTTGGAGCCATTTTCCCCCTCATGTCTGTCGTGTCCAGTGTTTATTTATGTATTAGACGATCTTGGTTCTCCATGGCAATGATTGATTATCTGCATTCTTAAGTTCAACCAACTCGAGTTGAGGTATCCAGGGCGGCGAGAGGAAGTGCTTGCATCCATCTATTTCTAACAACGGCCGCCAATCGATTAGGATCATTACGTACCAAACTTGCAACGAACCTCGTAGCTAATTTGCCAATGTAATTTGAAACTTGGCAACAAACTTTGCATCAGAGCGGTAAAAAGTTCCATGAAACTCACGGTAACCCGGTTATATATCCCGTAAAAATCAAGCGCAAGGGATAATGGAACTACGTTTTGCAATGCAACGGCAACGATTAGTCTGATGTAAATGCCGTCAATATTTTGTTTGATATTTTGCCAAATGAAATGAAATAAACTACATAATATGATTGTGCTCTTGAATAATATGAATACATGATCACTGTGAAATTAAAATTAAGCCTCCTTAAGCCTCCTTTAGCACGACTTCGCCCTATATTAATTCTACACGGATTTCGACTTTTCACAAAAGGCCCTCTGACACCCTACATAACACTGTCAATACGTTTGTTTTCCCAGGTTAACATTGCTCGTCCAAGATGTCGTTTCAACCGGTCATCAAGAAAATGAAGCGCAACTTGCAAGAACAATCTGCAAAACGCCAAGCTCTTTGCGACGTTGATCTCTTTGTTCTGGATAATTCCCTTCGTGAGAGCACGGTTGGCCAACTACGTGGGCACACCATTGATAATAAATGGAAAATCTATGAGCAGGTTTGCTGATTTTGTGATTATTTTACATTGCTTTGCCCAGAGAAGAAGCAGTAGCTAGCTGTATTTGATATTAAGTACACGTAGATCTACTTTACTCTGAATTTTGAGCCGAATCTCCTAGCGTAGTTCGCGAGAAAACGGATGTTTTGCCGCATTATTGCGCGCCGTTTAGCCCGTTTTCCACTTAATCAGTCGTATCTCAGCGAAACGTAGCGATTTCTTTTGAGTGATAGTCATTAGTCCATGCTCTAGTACTCAGTAAAACAATGAAATATGGTACGCTAGCTACCGCCATGTGGTTGAAGTGTAAAACGGCCCCAAGAATATAAATTGTGTGGAATTTGCGGCTTAAAATAGGCGAGCACTTCAAAAGCAAAGCTAAAGTGGTGATGTTTTACATAACCTGGGAGTAATTATCTAAGAGATTGACGGTTCTTAGGGACCATGATACCACCATCCCGCCCCCAGCAAACATTTGTACGGGGTACTAAAATCACATAGGAGGCATGTATATCTTAACTCTATCTGCCTAACTAAACAGCCGAAGCATGTACGCATTTTATACCCACTTTTAACGTAAACACAGGGTTTAACCGAGGGCGCCTGGGGAGTTGCTGGCTATAATTGATCTCCACTGCTATAAAATAGCAGAACGCCACTGTTTCTACGAAAGTAATATTTGTATATCGTACAAACTTGCGGGCCGGTTTGGTTTGGAAAGTTTTGTTTATAAGTCAAACGTGTTGTCTCTTTTGACATATTAGATAGTTTAAGTCTACGACGCAGACATCAATCAACTGCAAAATGGATTGAACGGACTCCTGCATTTCAAAAATTCTCCAACCTCTATAACAATGCTGCCATGATTTTTTAGTGTTGCTAAAGTTTCAACCTCCATGCCCATCCCCTCAGCCCCACGTTAATCAAAAGTTGTGTCATCTGCACATGCTATATGTCAGAATATCTCGCAAACTAAGCAAAATATCACAAAGGTGTAAACTGGTATTTCACAATATTGTAAGCGTTCTTTCATTTAAGGCAAAATATTTTTCGTTTCATGGTACCTTTAAAGTTATATGAAACGAAAATTATTATTGTCCTACCTGAAAGATCTCTTAAAGTTATTTTGTAAGTTATTTTACAGTTTTTC
>JAOTOK010097287.1:0-14840 GCA_025770025.1 Virgularia gustaviana | reverse complement strand
ATAGTTGATTCGGACTTCGTCCTCATCAACTATCACAGCATAGAAATCTCGACCTCGTAATCTATTTGTTAAATAGAAAAATTGTTATTTCTATTTCGTATATCCCAAAAGTATCATGACAATTTTTTCTGTTGCTAATTTTTAGGCCTCGTCTTTGTATCTACCAAAAGTTCACCATTTCAAAGTGCCTCACTTACCTTACTTAATAACTTGCGTCTATCCATGGAAACGTGCGACTGGTGAACTGTTTGACCACGATTTGCTTGGTTAGTACACAGTGCGTGTGTTTTAATGTATGTATGAGTAGTGAGAATTATTTTGGTTTGGGTTTTTGACCGCAGTGTGAAAATTATTTTTGGAAAATAACTCGTGTAATCAAAGTGGATAAGTAAGTCATCGTGCAAATACTTTGTAAACTTTAATTTCTAGAGAACGAACGATCGGCTTTACTGAAGAAATTGTTACTACCGTCACAAAGACCGACGATTCATCCAAACAATGATTACATATTTCAAGATGATCGTCCTCAAGGTGTATTTTCCATTATATACATATATAGCTATACTATACATATAGTGTATGATCGTGATCTGCTACTGAAGGGAAGAGACGTCTTTAAAGGATGTGAGAGACAAGTCGTCCAGTTTTTACCGACTTAGCGTATTTTGAATTGAAAACTCGTAAAATTATCAGCGAAAACATGATGAAACCTTTAACCTATGTTCAGTGTGTAATCCAAAGTAGCTATTTTGTAGCATCGACATATATGATAGACATTAATTAAATTCAAAGTTCTGTATAATTGTTTGTTGTTAGCTATATAGTTGTTATGGAATTTTTAACACCTTATTGTCACTATCCATTCATTTTGCTCAAAACATGTTACTTTGTCACTCAGCCTGACACCTACTCACACCCACTCGCTCGCATTGAACGATGGGTAGTATGCTTCTGTCTGCAAAAGTCCTTCTTTGGCTCGTTTTGCTATTGTAAGGCCAATCACTGATGATTTTTAAAAATTATTTTAAACTGTATTTGGTTTCAGACATTCATGCGTGAGTTACAACCATCGACATTCAACTATACAACGCCCAATCATACTTCCTCTAGTCACCGCGACTTGGTTTTCATGTGGATGTATTGATAGCTTATTTATATATTCGTGTCAAAATTTATAGTTACAGTATCAATTTTTACAAATTTTGACTTCATGCATCGATCTAAAGGCTGTCAATATTCTTACAATTATATTGTAAACTATGCAGACTTATTACTTAATTTGTTCAATTTATTTAATTATTCTATCAACATTTCACTGATTTCAGCCACATACATCGTAAATCCACACGAAAAATTAACCAACCCAGGAGGTAAACATTAAATGTTGTTCATTTTTTATGTTATTTTGTCTATAATCCGTTCCTTGTAAATAGTTATGTTTGCCTCAAGATTTACCTAATTTTTTTGTTTCCTAAATTTTTATCACTGAGACGTAATGTTCCCATATATATCGTGTTAGTTAATAGTTGTACTAATGATGGAATCTCCGCAAAAACAATTTACATTGAAAAAAATTATCGTTAACCTCAAGTTGAAATTTCTTAAAATAAATTTCATCACGATCAAAGTAAATAGGTCCTTTATTATTCTTACTTTAGGTGATGGATGCCATATTGGTATTGTTGATGGATTATATTCGTACCATCATTACATGCAAGATAATTTTGATGACAATGTAAATATACCTGACATAGATTTAGTTTATCGTAGTTTATCTATCAAATAAACACTAAAAATTTAAGTTCCATAAAATTTTTGGCGAGTTTGCAGGAAAATTTTTAAGCACATTTCGTCAACCTGGCAGCACATTTTGTTGAGTCAGTCAGTCAGATTTTTCCCTACGAAATTTGACTGGAATCCGATTGACCGCGCTTTATATAGGTTTCATTTAGGTAACTTTGTTCTTAGTTCTTGACAAAACTACAGTAGTTGTAATAGCAAGTATTTTTCCCCAAAGTAGTTCTTAGTTAGTCTTGCAGAGTTTAGAAGCACAATCATGATTGGAAAATCAAAAATTCATTTCCTTGCAAACGTAGTAAAATTTTGCATTACTTATGTTAGCTATGTGGAGTGTTTTGCACGCCATATATGTCAGAAAGCATCGCATCGTCAAAACCGCCATACAAACTTTGATACGTACATGTTTGGGTCAGCATGCAAACGAAGTTGGAACAAAGATGGAATCTGCAACGGACCTTTCGTTAAAAATATGCATGTGAAATGAGTAGTATTATTGTGATAGCGACTTGAAACGACTGTGAGGAGAAGGATCGTCTTTGAAGAAGACCAATAAATTCAATCTAAATTTTTATGAAACATGTAAAAAGTAACTGGCTGCACGAAAAAAGAAAATTAATGGTTAGTTAATATTTCTTTTTTCCAGAAATGGGGTTGTGCTTATCGTTCTCTTCAGACCATTTGTTCATGGTTTCGTCACCAAGGTTACACTGACAAACCGGTTCCAAGTCATCGTAGTGTTCAAGAAGCGCTCGTTGCTGTGGGCGATAAAGAATCGTCGTTTATTGGATCTAAAAACTGGATTGGCTCTTTTGAGGTCAATCTTTGTTTGGATTACTTTCTCGGTGTTACATCAAAAATAATGGCTGTCAACAGCGGAGAGGAATTGCAATACAGAGGCAGAGAATTGATTCGCCATTTTGAAAGTCAAGGAACCCCAGTAATGATTGGTGTGGAAAATATTTGTTGATGATGTACATTTGATAATCATAGTTATTAACAGCAAAATTTATTCCATTTGATATTTTGTTGAATTTTAAATGTTGAATTTTAGCTTTTTTAATGTTTATATGTGTATCAAATGTGTATTTTCTACTTTGTAGGTGGTGGTGTTCTAGCACACACGATCCTTGGAGTGAGTTTTAACGAAAAAACTGGAGACATAAAGTAATGTTATTACATTTATATTTCTATAACAATCATTTTTTATAATAAAAATTGGAAACAACGTGCAACTCGTTACCTATTGACCTTGTATCATTACCTATTGATCGACCTTGTATCCAGTGGCGGATCCAGGGTAGGTCAGAATAAATTACACGCCTAATTTCCAATTCAAAATACCTAAATAACAACGCTATTGGGTACTTTTTTCTAAAGAATACTTTTACATAAAAATCAACCAATATGATTGCAAGTTAGAGCTGTGGTAATTTATTCTGACCTATCCTAGATCCGCCACTGCTTGTATCATTACCTATTGACCTTGTATCATTACCTATTGACCTTGTATCATTACCTATTGACCTTGTATCATTACCTATTGACCTTGTATATCATTACCTATTGACCTTGTATCATTACCTATTGACCTTGTATCATTACCTATTGACCTTGTATCATAAATTAATAATTTATAAAAGAAATAGGAAATCTCGTTGGCACGATTAAATGCACCTCGTGATTTAGAAACCTCTCTCTTGTTCCATTTGACATTCTCGTGTATAGAATAATAAAGCAGCACACCTGACAAGTTTTATATTTCTTAGTAATTAAACGACATTATAAGATACTGTAAATTAAGTAATTACAGCCATTTGCAAGCCACTGTTAACTGTAAACGTGTTGCAGCGTTTGTTTGCGTTTGAAACGTTGCCGTTTCCCAGTTTATCAAACACGTTTTGACAGGCATTTAAAATTGACAAGATCCTCCCACCATCGTGATTCGTGATCAGAGCAGGGGAAACAAGCTACGAGGAAAGCATCAGTAAATTGCCATAAATATTACCATATTTCAGACGTTTCCCACTTGTTTACTGTGTTTTGATCAGGAATCACGGCGGTGGGAGGGTCTTGTCAATTTTAAATACCTGTCAAAACGGGTTTGATAAACTGGGAAACGGCGACGTTTCAAAGGCAAACAAACGCTGCAACACGTTTACAGTTAACAGTGGCTTGCAAATGGCTGTAACACTTCCAGTTCGTGTTTGTTAAAATTCACGATATCTAATTAACTGTGTAGGCTAATTTTTTCTATAGGTTCTTTATGTTCACTTTTGGTCATAAATGACCGGTTTTATTAAAATTGTATCAAAATGTATTAGTCGCCGGTAAAATGAAAATAACATAGTTAACTAGTAAATATAAAAGCGCTACTTGTTGTAAATAATGTAATAAAAGTACGCATCGAATATCGTTCTGGTAATTTACTTTACATTAAATTACATCTTTAAATTACTTTGTACATTTTTCCAGATATCTGATCCTTGATCCTCATTATACTGGTGGCGAAGATTTAAAAATTATACTGGATAAGGTATATGTCCATTTCAATTTCATTTTGTTTGGAAACATTATAGGTAAGGTAATATTTTCACGTTTTCTGAACAAATCTGTTTGTTGTTGAGCTCAAACGTAAGCTATAATTACAACCTTATTGAGCGCAAAATGTCAGGAGCTGCCCAACTTGAAAACGAGACTATTGAGTGAAAAGTGAATAATTGGTAATTATATTAGGACACCCTAAAATAGTACACTTGTGGACTAGCATGGTTTTTCCAATACAATACTTCCTTTCTTACTGTCATTGTCTTATAATTGTTCGTAAAAGGTTCTCACAACCCTGGTTACGAGGCTTGTTGTCTATGTCATTGTTTGTCTGGGTTTTTGCAAGTTTGTGCACCTTCGTAATCACGTCTCTTTTGTCTGTTTGCGCAAATATCCATGCAATATGAATCGTTTTGGTTTCCCTCTCGATTTACAAGGTCGTCATAGAGGTTTTTACGGCGGCCATGTTTGTGGTCAACTTTAAAGTGCCGACAAGAAATATGCATGCATTAATAACGGTGGTACCTTGAAGTTGACCACAAACATGGCTGCCGTGAAAAACCTCTATTGGTTGACCACGTCTACATGCACAAAGTTGCATCAAGCTAAATTACTATTCCATTTTGATTTCATTTTAAATCTGGATCATGTTTTAGGGTTGGTGTGGTTGGAAGAATCAAGTTTTCTGGAATCAGCGAGCGCACTATAATCTGTGTATGCCTCAAAGACCTGAAAAAGTATGATTTCGCCAGAATTGAATTTTATGAGGTTCTTATGTACAAAGTATGTATGATTTATGTTGTAATTCTAAAACTGGATTAAATTAAATTCTGCTTACTGATTGTCCCTAGAAAAATTACTGTTGACTCTTCACCCAAACAAAGCTACTCAAACACTCACGAAACCTTACTCCAAACCGGGAAACCCTATGATGTTCCAGCATATTCCGTGATATTTCGGCATATTTCGTGATATTCCACTTCTGGGTTTCCACAGCGCCCGCTAAACTGAAGCAATCATAACTAATAAATACTAATTAGCCTTTTACCCATGCAATCCAGGCTCTAATATTGCGGTGCCTTCTTAGCACAGCATTAGGCTATATTCGCAAGGTTTCTAATCTGTTGTTCGTCCGGCTATTTCGATAGATATTAACCGCTGTCGAAGAGCACAGACACCACATTGCACTACTTCGTCTGGTTTTAACTATCACTTAAAACTTTGAATATAATTTTCTGTGACAAGAGGCTTCATTTTGAGGTTCGTGGACGTGGGACAAATTTAGCCCCGTTGCATGGATTGTTCGTTGAAACGGGCTCGGACGCCACATTTCTCAGGAACTGGTAACCGCTAAAGACAGTTCAATCTATCGTTGAGCATAATTAAAAGTATAGGGCAGGTCTTGAATCTGGCCTGCCTATTTTGTTTACTGGCGCATCTTGGCAATATGATAACCAAACAATACTTAGTACCTGAAAATGTGCCTGGCGACTGCATGTTTATGGTACAGCTCACCCCCATATTGAGCGACTGGGGACGAGGAAGGTATAACAAACTCTAAGCTTGACGAAATGCTGTTGTATTCATTTGAGTCATCTCTCATCGGATCTTGTTGGCTTAGAACCAAGGTAGATTGATACCAGAATAGCACTAGCATCATTGTCATCTTACAATACTAGCTTGTAATCGAAATTTTCTTTATTCTTCAGCATTTTTCTTTTTTGACATTACGACTTGGAGATTTATTCCTGCTGTTCCATGCTCGATTATGAAATTTCAGGGGTTATTTTGAATGAATTTTGAGGATGCCGAAAATAGCATCAGAACAACATAATTTTATAAAGACACTGTGTATCTTAAAGAAAATATCTACCATCTTTATACACTACTACTACCATTAAATATAAAATGGGGGGGTTGGTCCAGAAACGTTTTACTGTTGTCAACGGGGCACATAGGTATGACAGAAATGGACATGTGAATCACTTGACGTCAATGCTTCTCAAACCATAAATAATAATAAACGCCCCCTAATCACCAGGAATTATGACGAAGGGATTGCAAGATCGCTAGGTGGCTTTGCGTACCTTCTGTGTTTATTTTTCAGAATATTGGAGTTCCATAATGAAATTACACTAAGAGTGATTATTAAAGTATTTTTTGCGACGTACATGTTTGTGATAGCTAAAAACGTTTAATAATTTTGCCTCTAAACTGACATATTTCATAAAAAGTGTCAAGGACGCGGAAAGTTCTCGAGTCATGTTTTCAGGAACCCTAGCGTGTGTACAATGCGAGTTTCTATTTTGAAGTCGCTTAGCGTTGTGGGATATTGAACACATTTAGCTTTTATATACAACATTGATTTATTCAATTAGTTGAGTAATTTTAAAAAGCTTTTAGCTCGCTTTCGTAATTGTTTAAAGTGATAAATGGACTGAATTAGCTGTGAAAGAATTACTTCACGTCGACATATTTGTAAAACGATCAATCAATAATACTTATTAACTCTCCACAATCATTTCTACTTTGTGACGTGACTCAACCCATTAAACACAAAAAACTTCATAACATAATATTAAGAAAATAATAATACAAAGCTCCGATCGTGGACTTATATTATTCAGCCTACCTCAAACAAAACAAAGAACGTAATTGAGTAATGGCAAGTTATGACTCCTGGGTATTAAAAAAGAGTGTATAAATCGTTCAAAAACCATGTGAGTGTGCTTTTGAGATCAAATTGGCAGCTTACTAAACCCATCATAATGATGGTAATATGTATACACTAGGTTACACCTTAGTTATATATAGATCAGTCAGTCAACAACCTACATTGTGTGTTCTACACTGAACGCACACTGTAGGTAGCAGTGAGTGATTCGCCAAAATATTGGAGTGCTGTTAAATGTGAACACGTGGAGAAGCTTTTAAATGTGAGCATAATTGGAGAGGCTGTTGAATGCGAACACATTGTTTAAATAATGCTCTAGCCTCTCAAATATTTTGACACTAATGCTTTCCTTTTATGGTGTATATTATGTGGAAATTCAAGGTAAAATGACGAAGACGTTTGCTAGGACTTCATTCCAAGATAAGTCCTAATAAACGTGCTTGAGGTAGTTCAGCCGCTTAGGTCCAAAAATTGTGAAGATCGTGACAAACCGCTTGACAAAAGCACGATATCTTCCACAAGGTCTGATGGCAATGACTTTTAGATAGTTTTGAACAATTGTAAAACAATTTTGTTTTCCGGGGGTTTTGGTGTGGAATGTTCTTAAGTTATGAATATAACTTTGAAAAGGTTTCTAAGACGCACAGGCTTATTTGTTTACTTGACTATACAACATACTTTCCCAAATAACTTGTATTTGTGTTACATTGCTCACGCCAAAGGGACGTAAGCACTTCTGTCAGGTAATGACTAAACCTACACACGAGTACTCATATAATTCGTATGTTACTTGTTTGTTACTTGTATGTTACATGTATGTTACTTGAGTCACCTGTATGTTACTTGTAGGTTACTTTGTTTGTTAACGTCACTCGTATGTTACTCGTATGTTACTCGTATGTTACTCGTACGGTACTTGTATCTTATACCTATATTTATTTGTATGTTACTTGCATGTTCTTTTAGTCCCGACTCCCAGCTTTTTCAGCCATGAACCATTAAATTCAATCACCAAAGGTGACTGACAAAAGAACGTTATACCACAAAAGAACCTATTTCTTTGGACGTCAGTCTGTATTGTGTGTTATTTTTAGGATCAAGACATGCTACAAATGAATCATACATGGTATAATAGCATTTAATGTCTAAAAATAGCACGCCATGCATGCACTATATACGAACGTTTTCACACAAAATAATTGTCTATAGATTATATTCTTTCGGCTCTGTTTTTAGATAACATTTTATCACTAATAAGCGATGACATGATGATTATTTCAGTATTACACATCGGAGAAGTAAAAATACTCCCCATATACCGGTATACATGCAACATCAGTTGTTTGACAGTTAAGCTGGGTCGTCATGACAGTTCAACTGTCCGGAGCTAGTAACTCTAGTTCCCATGGCCACATTGATTGACGTTGCTCAGTGCCTTGACAACTTAAACATTCAAAAGGATCATTAAGTATTGTTGTGATGACCTTTGCTATTTCTTGTAAACTGTCGCTGTCGAAATCCTCCAGTAAGTTTACGGGTGTAAAATCAGGGGGTTGCATGAAATAATGCGGCAAGTTGCCTTCTTCTACAAAATGTAGTAATCTCTGGAGCAAATCTTTGAAGCGCTGTGAGATATTTTCACTTGACCAAAGACTCACGTCACTCAATCGATCTGTCTCGTAGAACAAAAGATGTTTGAGGTGATAAGAAGAGAGTATTTTAAGTCCTTCGTAGGTGTCCCGTATCTCTGTTAAAATACGCAATAGTTGGACGCGGCAACTTGGGCTACCTAGCGCGCGTAAACGGTTCTTCTCAGCGACAAAAAAGCACCATCGCCACACCATCGTCATCTTTCTTGCGCCATCATAGATATAAGGGCGACAGACGACATGGGAAGAGCTTGGACAATCATGCCTTGCGGGGTCCACGCGGGAATCAGGGATTACAAACGCAGGCAACATGTTAATTGTGATATCTTTGTTCACAACCAAAATGATTTCTGTTGTATCCTTTATGGAAATACTTCGCAACCTGTCTGGTAGTTTGGCTTTGATGTTTTTTCTCAGGTACTGGTTTAATACACTGACTGCTTTGGCAACATAATGTCGAAGGATTTGGTTGACTTTGTTGGCAGACAAGAAGCCATTCTTTGATAAGCAATCTTTCCATACTGTACTTGATTCGGGTTGAATGTGAACACTGTCACTTTGTTCGTCTTTCGTGAAGAAAACTCCACTGCTTTGACCAAAAGATAACTGGACCATCATATCAAGGTGAATCGGTTCTTCTGCCTGTAAACCGTCATACGGTATCCCTTGGCTGACCGCACTTTGCAAACGAAATCGATTATCTGCCGTTTGAATCTTGCGCAAAATTTTATTACACACTGCTTGAGCAATGTCCTCACATATTTCTTTTCTCTCAAGGCCAAGACGGACACGATGTTCGTAGAAATCTGCGAGTGTTACAGCCAGAGGATCAAGATCATGTTGAGGTCTTTTAATCTTACTTCTGAGACACACACCTGAACGTTTGCTCTTCTCCTGACAAGTCATCATACAAATAAAACTTTCTATATATGTGTTTTATTACGATATATTGTCGAGTCACCGACGAAGAGTGCGAAAGACTGAAGCTCGTTACTTCTCGATCTCCGCTGAAATGAATTGTTATATATAATGAACTGGGCAGGCAGCTTGTTGTGATGGGATTGATTGATCCCAGGGATAATTAAGAAGGAATCTGCGGCAGTCAAGTAGCGCAGTCTGTTGGTCGCTTCACTCAACTCTGAACCTTTCACAATTTATTTAATGCTTCATTGCTTTCTCCGTATGTTTACATTGAGTAAACTATTGGTCTCATAACCTTATTCATGTCTAATTGCTTGGTAAAGGTGTCATTGGTTCACCAACTATACAAATGTTTCAGACAAATATCATGTTAAATCTTATTGAACTTTGACTATTGTAATTGAATTGTTTGCCTTATTTGGGATTAAATACAAAGAGCTTGTGTCGTTAATGCCCCATCCTGTTCATAATTACCCCACCCTATAAGTGTAAACAAATAACACAATTGAGGGTTAGAGTTCGTGATTATTCGCAGATTCCCCCAATATTCGTCAAACCAAGATAAATCTTACATATTCAAAATATGCTATTAGAGCTATTATGTAAAAATACAAAATGAAGATAAACCCAAAATTAATGTGTGTTTAATTAAAACAATATGTACAAGGAAACTGTACTCTTAAAGTACAACTGTACGTTAGTTAACATGCAATCACGCTATAATTTGCCTATGGCAAAGATAACAAAAGTGATAGAAAATGTTTCACAGCCGTTTAACTGGCTGTCCTGGTTATTTTTATTTAACGGGATAAATCATCCATAACAAGTTTATCACACAACTTGATGAGCGTCCGTAGTTTATTTTAACTTATGGGAAATATTAGTGATTTATCGCTAATATACGCGTAGTATCATGCTGTGATATAGTATTTGTATTTTATACATGTGTGAGTGTTATGTAATGCAAATATGGCTAGATAGTATGCATTAACTGAATAAGATAAAATAAAACTCAATGAGTCGCTATTCCTGTTAGATATGACCAAATTTAGTTTGCCGCTAGTAACAAGCCCGAGAAGTGATAAAGGCTGCCAAAATTCATGCTACAACGATCTAATCGGATCAGATTAAATCTTGAAATATCTCTCAACATATCTTCAACCATTTGGCACACCAGCAGCCCTTCTTTGGTCAACATGAGGTCTATGATATCTATCACGAAGCATGCTGGGAGTTGGAGCATGTCTTATTCAAGTGAGTGTAATGAAGGCCACAAGGCATTACAAATACCAAGTCGTTTATTTTGTTTAACGCTCAACTTATCGACTTTTAGTTTTAGGCATTAATATTCTCTTAGTGCGTCATATATATGTAATCTTGTTATTATAAAAACGTATATTATTAATTTTTGCCCGAGGTGCATGTATATGTCCTTATCAACCACAATCAACATACATGTATGCTTGACATGGAATGAATGTTGTGCGATGATTTCAGAGTTCATTCCAATCTTTGACTCTTTATTTTATCATCTTCGCCTCTGGGGCTCTTATCAGAAATGGGCAATGTATAATGGGCAGCTTTTTCAGATTTTACACGAATTTTTCCTAAAGAACAAAGCCTTTTCTTGGTTCAAAGCGATTATTTACAAGAAGAGACAAATAAAAACCACTCTTGGTTCCGAACAGCTGCTACAAATTCCTACCAGAAAAATCGTCTGGTATTAAGCTCTATATATAGTCACGTGTCTAAGACAAATCAGTGGGTTATTTGACGTTTGCTTGGGTATGAAAAAGAGCAGTGCGCTTTGAGCTCCAAGTGGGGTTGTGATTGACTTTTAAAATATATTCGTCGAAATCATCCGACCACTACGGCTTTTACTTTCTATATATTAACCCATTAGTGGCCATGATATTTTCCCATTGACGAATAAAGTTGTCTGGCGTTAGACAAAGTAGATTATAAAGTTGCTCAACACTGGCCACTAAAGGGTTAATTAAACCAGTGAGATACTAACCCTAAGATTTACTAACCCTTTATTTACCACTGACAAGGAAAATCGTCTGGCTTGCATTATATAAACTTGCCAAACAGCAACATTGTCCAAGAATCATCGCGAAGAGTTGACATGGAACCCTCAGTTTACCGGACCTAATTTTGTAATTTTAGTAAAGTTTTCAAATTTGGCCGTAAATTGTGTCTGCGCATGCTCAATTTGCAAGTAGACTCTGGACCTCAGCAAACGTCTTCGCCGCGCACAGCAAACCATGCAGGAATGGCAAACTAACAAACTGTTCCCACTTTGAAACGAAAATGACGGGAATAAATTTCACTGTAACAGACTTTTTCAAAGGCGGTCAATTTCTTATATAATAACTTTTACAATTTATACAATTTTAAAGTAAATCGTTTAACAATTAATCAAGATCTTAATTAAATATATTGTAGTCGATAAATGCTTTTTCAGTTAATAAGTAGCAAAATAAATATAAGTAGAAGAAAGTAGCATATTGTGATTGTTATACAGTCAAAATATGGAACATGTCGTGCTTCCCCAAGTTACCACTTGGGTTACTATATTCTAATTCTGCAGGTCTTAACAAGCAGGGGCAAGATTAGCGCATGGATGTCCATAGAAAGGTTTCCAATGTTTTGATCATGCCTAATTATGTGATTTTCGAGCGAATTGTTTGAAAATAAATGAAAAACCGTTGATTTTTATGTAGATAGTGCGGAATGCCGAACTGTAAATGTTGTCTCCAGGTCCGGAAGAGCCCGAAGCGAAGCCCCGGGCCTTCATACAAATGCGTGTGAGTGATGTGGAACTGAGGCAAATCCCACAAAACATAAATTGTAATAGGTAGTGACTAGTGACAAATAAAATGATAGGAACGTTAATAACGTTCGTTCGTTGCATAAAACAGAATTATTAAAGAGCTAGATCAATTAACAAAGAAAGGCCTTCAACGTTCTGCGACGTCAAAGTATCCTTGGGGCGTCAGGTACTCCCAGTGGTGCTGTAATTTGCGAGCTTAAGATCGCCGACGGGGCGTTTGACCGGTTTTACAGAATCGAGCACGTCATAAAGTCAAGATTTCTCCCGTTGTCGTCTTTTCAACGACGCGAAAACTACACTTTTGTTGTGGTCTTGAGATTGCTTTCGCTTATTTACGATGACAGGGTATACCTAGTCCCTTTCACATTTTTCTGTCCCGTCGTCGTCCTCTCCCGTCGTTGATCTTAAGCTCGCTAACAACGCGAAAACGACACTTTTGTTGTGGTCTTGAGACTGCTTTCGCTTATTTACGATGACAGGGTATACCTAGTCCCTTTCAGATTTTGCCGTCCCGTCGTCGTCCTCCTCTCCCGTCGTCGATCTTAAGCTCGCTAATATGTACGACGACGCGAACTTGTCTCTACTTTCTTAGTCTATGCGCCGTTGAAGGCTCAGTTTAGAAGTCGCTAAAGTTTTTTTGTAGAGTGAAATTTAATTATTTCCTTCAAATGATCCATCACAAGTCGGACATAAATACCTAAACTTGAGTTAAATCTATGTATAACTCATATCATATGAATCATCCGGCAGAAAACTGGTGTTATTCATACGCTTTTGTCGAGTCAAATTTTGTGGATTATGAAAACAACTCTTGGGTTCAAATCCCCTGTACTTTACGAAGTTTTCGTCCAAAATAGACTCACCGTACGAATGTGCAATTTTCATGATGCTTACGTGAAATTTGAGGTATATAAAATAAACTTGTTGCATTTGTGTTACATCGTCGTCACATCTATTTCAACAAGATGTCTTTCATGGCGTTAACTTGCGCCTGGGCCGGGCGTTTATGAGAGGCCTCTAGTGGATTTTTGAGGACATGTGTGGAACATGTGTGGACAGTGGGGATTATTGTGGATCGTGTGACGACGGAAAAAAGCACGACTACGGTGATCCTAGACTTGCGCGCTAGGCGCAAGTAATCAAAGACATGTCACCAGCTACGTCACACGACAGCATCGAGACTGTATGGCATTAAATATTTTTTTTCTTTTTTTCTGAACAACATTTTCCGCGCAATAGAAAGTGTCCAAAAAGTATAGACGAGGTATGTGCAAATGATATTACTATTTACAACCTCAGTACGCGAAAAACACCATCACAATCTCGACTTTCGTGAAAAAAGCCTTTTTACTTACTTTCACGCGAAAATCATAGTAGTTCGTTGCTTTGTTCTTTGGGAATACTTCTCTAACCATTTTATTCCCCTTTTTGAGTTATGCCTGCAAGGCATGCTGGTAGTTGTATGCAACGCGCGGGAAAATCAGTATGGCTTCTATAGGAAAAAATAATTATGTATGTAAATTCCCGCGCGTTGCATACAACTACCAGTATGCCTTGCAGGCATAACTTAAAAATAGGCACACCATGTGTGCATGTGTTCGCTCTCAAATGACTACTAGAAACAACCATGTGTCATTAATAAATCTGACATGACTATATTATTATTTTTAGGCCAGACTGTGTGTAACCCTTCCCCCAATATGAATGTCATGACACGACCTCAAGGCATTATGCAACATTTACCATGGTCAGCCTTCTGCATTGCATAACATACCCAAAGAGTATTTCTTAAATATATATCAGCAATGTATCTATTCTGACATGAAAAGGATGATAGGAAGCACTAAAGTATACTTTATAATCATGGTCACTGACCATAGTGGCAGGGCATAAGATTCTTGAAATGTCAATTTCACAGAACAATCAAACAAGTATTTATATTTGGTGTCCTACTCTTTAGCTCATTCAGATGTAAACTGTTAACAATCTTCAAGTGGATTTAGGTAGTAACGGTTAGCAATCAGACTTATCAGAGACAGGGTAAGATTTGCATTAACTGATTAAGTTAAGTTAAGTAAGTTACATGTAACTGCAGCAATTTCCAACTACTGGATAAGATTGTATTGTCTAAAATCTCTAAATGCATACAATAACAATATGTTGCCATGATTAAACTATAAATAAATCTCCAGATGGATAAAGGTAGGTAATAGTTTTAAACCAACCTGATCTGGTTGCATTGTTACTGTTAACAATGTTTAGTAATAAGCTGTAAGGTAATAACCTTAAAGTGTAAACAATCTCCAACTGGATAAAATTTTGCTGTAATAAAAATCTTCAACGTGCCAGATCGGCCATAGGTTCAGTGTAAACACGACGGTTGACAAGAAAATAGTGTCGAAAGCATTCACCGTAT
>JAOTOK010097176.1:3808-14846 GCA_025770025.1 Virgularia gustaviana | reverse complement strand
CAGTCTTTTCCAAGATATCAGGCATTGAAAATATACCTTGTGTACCCAGCTCCAGCTTCAAGCTGGAGCTGGAGCTGCGAAGCTGGAGCTGGAGCTGACTGTCCTATCGTGGAATTATGCGCGTGATTCGAATCATGGGCGTACGGCTGTCGCACGCACGCTAATCTAGGTCAACCTATTCGTGCAGGAGGCCAGGGGGGGCACGTGCCCTCCAAAGATTTTACCATAATCCGGATTTCGGGCATTTTTCTTGAAAATTGATTTACCATTCGGGCAAAAAACACCAAACAAAACAAAAATAGTACATAACTTTGAAAACAAGTAAAATGTGAATTTTGGTAAATCGGGCAAAATGATGGTGTGCCCCCCCCCCAAACAAAGGGAGGCCCGTACGCCCATGCGTATTTCTCGTCAGTTCAAAATCTCAAATAGTGGAACTGAGGGGCTTGGACTATTGGGGTGATTGTCTAAAGCCTTACTCGCCAGATTCGCTAGCAACTGGTGCCACGGCTGTCGAGAGCCAGAATTTGCTCAGGGTAAGCACATATGCTGCCATACTGTACGTATACTGCTAATGATATACAAGCCGTATTGTCACTATTGTCTAAAGGCTCCCCAGTGGACTTGGGTTTCTCTTGCTCCTTTTGAGGGCGGGACACTGGTAACCCCAGTAACCCGCTCTCGACGCTGCTACTAGTACAATACACTTTTTAGGCTCTTCCCAACATTTCAACCGACCACTCAGAAGAAGCCCAGCATGATAATCATGAAACAGTGCCTGTGGCTGACCCAGTGCCTGTGGCTGACCCAGTGCCTGTGGCTGACCCAGTGCTGGTTGAAAACAATGAACCTACAGTGGTTATTGGTGATGCAGAGGAAACACCAATGGATACTGCTGAGGAGGACTGCACCCAAACAGTTCAAACTGATGACTCATTCCAAGAAGCTGTATGTGATACTACTACAGTAGCTGTTCCAAGTGACACTGCATCGCCTGCTTCCGATACAGTAGCAGAAAACGTACCTTCTACATTGCCAAATGCTGTTATTGTGGCACAAGCTATCATTGTTTCCCAGGCTGCAGAAGAAGAGGAAATAGCATAAGTCATTCAGTAATTACTAACAGTCCTCATAATTACCTCGTAAACGTTTTAAAAGTGCATGTCATTTACTTTGTGTGTTACTTATGATATGTGCATGCACTACATATAGTGAGTTTGCAAAATATTTTATAGATACAATTTGTATTATTAACAATGCCATCAGTTTTGCGAGGTCCTGTTTTAATTCTAAACTTTAGTAACTCTTCTGTTGTCTTCCTGGAATTAGAAAATGGAGTCACGTACAGTGATTGTTGAATCATGATGAACTACGTGGGTCTGAATCCTCGTTTTCATGTAATGCATATCGATAAATTTCAACAATTAAACAATAAATGTACATTATTTTAGATGTCCGTTTCCGTACTTGTAATTTTCATTCATGATTCATGGAACGAGGGAATATATAAGTAACAAGGTTGTAGTGTATTCATTATGAAAGGGGTTTTCCTTTAAAAAAAAACGTTTAATACCTTTTTCTTATCAGCATTACCCCAATTAATACTCTTTTCTTATCCAACACTACTTTCTTGATAAATGAACTTTACCGAACTATGTAAATGACTCGCTTTCCAGTTTCCATAATGAATACGCTTCATCCTTGCTTCTTTCGCAGTTCGTATATCCTTGCACTAAATCCTGCCGCACACCGGACCTGTTTTGCTGATTGTGATTTTGAGGTATGGAATCGAATGAGAATAATATATGGTACCTTGTTTAACCAACCACATATCGAGTCATCGACAACTGGTCACAAGTGGTCGTGGGACTTGGTTTCATGCATATCCTAAATTGATAATCAGCTAAACATGCGGCAGGTTTAGAGGACTTCCTTTTCTGAATGAATACATTTTCCCTAAGCGATATTTTTATAATTGCAAAACATGCTCATCAACACATACTATATGATAAACATATCAGACCGACGACAAGATCACCCAAGCCAACTGCACGAAATATATTGTTAAAAGATTTAAAACTCCAATGATTACAGAAAAAATATACCTTTATAAACAAGACACGAAACTCGTCAATTTCGAATACGGCTGTATTCAGAGCCTCTGTTAAATTCCTGGCACGCGGGGTTGACAATTACGAGTTGACAATTCTGGATTCATTTTTTATAAAGTATTAATATAGCATAATTTGCCCCGAATAGTCTGGTCGGTGTGTATTTCTTTTAAATTTCGTTCTACGCATCGTATGCAACAACATCTAGAAGAAAATTAATAAAAGGGGTACAAAAGCAAATTATCTGGTTAGTGTCTTATTCAATTGATTTTCCAATACAGTACAATACAATACGGAAATATACAATATCTAATATTTTACAAAATTAACCAGATCGTAGTGAATGCAATTACGTTTAACGTACAAAAATACTATAATATTACTGCCTATACTTTTTGTTTTCTTCAAAAATATCATTTTAACTAAATCATTGTATTTTGAGAAATGAGGTCTTTATAATCAGGTTCAGCATTACGTTGACCACATGCTTTCAACAATAGTTCATTGCCAATTCCCGAAATAGGCTTCGATTCGTGAAATTTCACTAAATCAGCAAGCGAAGCATGTGCTATTTGGTTGTGACCAAAAAACTGGTAAGTATTTTCACTTGTATCGATCAAAAAATGTTTAAAGCGATCCACAGCCCTGTAAGATATGGTGTAACCCCAAACGCGTTCGCTAACGCGAACTAGGAAACTTCCAACTGGTTTCTCGTCCAGCAGACTTTCTGCTTCTTGTCTTGTGATGATGCCTGAAAAACAGCGCATGTATAAAATTTACTATACTAGTAGAAGATGCATTGAATGTTATGTATAGTATTGAGTACAAATACGGTTTTGTGTAAGGTGTATTTCCAGCAGTAGTGACAGACATTAGGTAGTATGGTAGTGCATGAATTTGTATACCCATTTCTAAGTAATTGAGAAATTATATCTATTTAATATAAGTATTAAGAATTATAAAGCACTGTTATCATTATTGGGCTTTAAAGTGCCTCTAACGGAAAATTTTTTAAAACCAATTAGTTCGGAAGTTATGACACGTCAAAGTCACCAAAATTAATATTTCTATGGTTCACTTACCAATTATGGTAATGACGTGTGTGACGTTAAATACAGAACCCGCATTACATCATGCTACAAAAACACAAAAGGTCTCTATTGTGTTTTGGTAATTCCCCATTCCGAGATTCATTGGGAGTCTGGTACAAATTCGTATCGCACGGCATTGTGGGGCTGAAATAGGGGACAAAGTGGGTCATTTTCAATAGATTTTATGCGACATGTCCCCTAGTTCAGCCCCACAATGCCCACTGAGACGAATTTGCGCCAGTCTCCAAATGAATCTCGGAATGGGGAATATGATGTAATGTGAGTTCTGCATTTGACGTCACACACGCAATTTCCATAATTGGCAAGTGAACCACAGAAATATTAATTTTGGTGACTTTGGCGCGTTATAACTTAGGAAGTATTTAGCCTATTTCAAAAATTATTTCACCAAAATTCATGATAAATTCTCAACTTTGTTTTAAGATTTTAAAAATTTTGCCGTTAGAGGCACTTTAAGGGAACTAAAGATCGTTAACTAACCATGAAACCAAGGGAAAACATGATCAACGTCAAAACCAGCACCTTTGGCCAGTTCAACATCTTGCCACCATTCGATAATTTCTTTTCGATTATTTGGACGTGCTGTTCTTTTACGGGGAACTTTGTCGACTGGTGGCGGTGGTGCTGGACCGAGACGGCTAGACGGTCTAAAACACAATTTACTAGTAAAAAAGAGGAAAATGTAAAATATTCCAAACATCCTATTTTTGGAAATACTGTTTTATACTCAAGCATCATACTGGAAAAACTGAATCTTAGACCGACATTAAAAAATATAAATTACTTCTCATTGATAATTCATGATTCGGATTATTGAGAATGTATATAACAAGCGAGTTCCGAGTTGCCACTGCGCATTCAAATGACGCGTTCTGTGTCGGGATACAAATTTCCATCAGAATACAATCTATTGAAATGGAAATTTTTATCCCGACCAGAACGCGTCATTTAAATGCGCAGTGGCAACTCGGAACTCGCTTATTCAGAGAAAGACTACAGGCAAATGTGGCAAAAGTTGAGATCGATTTCTCGGAACAATACGAGTTGGCGAGGATTTTATACAACATCCATCTAGCTGTTCATCCACGGATGTCTAAGTAAAGCCAAGCCAGAAGAAAAGCTTAGTAATTGTAAAGTTCTATACCCCAAAGAAAACTGACATGCGTTGGATTTTCCTATTTATAACAACAAGATGGTATGCACGATGCTCTCTTAGTTTATACAATTGCTATTTTCCAGACTGTATGCATGGAGTATAGCAAGTCTAGGCAACATCACCGCGGTTAAATGAATAGTTCAGGCGCGATACAGAAAATCGGGAAACAGAAGTAAGAAAATCATACCTTGGTACTGACGGTGGTGACCTGTCAGGTTTCTGTGGTTTGATCGATCTGACAGCCGCAGGCACACCTGTCGCACTTATAAGCTCAGGTGAAGAGATCGTTGGTCTTTGCTTTTTCATGCTCTCGGATGATTTAAGATCAACACGTTGTATCTTTGACTTGGACTGTGAAAATCGACGATACAAGCCGCTCGCAACTTCAATGAAGCCTTGCTTTTGAAGTTCTTTCACTTCCTCCTCCTGACGTTTCACTTCTTTCCTTGCATTACTAACTGAACTTCGTCGTTGGAACTCCGCCTCTTTGGCCCTCTTTTCTCTTTCAAGCCATGCCTCGTAGTCCTTCTCCCTTAGTTCTTCCTCTCGTCGACGTTCCTCTATCCTTTGCTAGTTAAATGAATGAAATTAAAAACCATGATCCTCAGCTGTACCAAAATTCACGTTACTAATTCATCATGGACATGTGAATGTTGCTTACTAAGTTGAATTGTATCGAATATAACTGCTACTGTAATACATCAATTTTAAGGATTAAAAAGTGATTTTACGAATGCACCACTTTTATTATCTTTTCCATAGACTGTTTTTGTTGCATGAACCCTTTAAGATTCACTATAAACAAGTTTATTGTATAATGTAATTATTTTAGACGTTCATTCTACTGTACTACAAGTGGCTAAAAACTTAGATACTCCCCAAAAAAGATTAGCTAACTCCTTTCGCTTACCAACTTAATTTTTTCGTAAATCTCTTTGGTTCGTTTTTCTTGATTCTCCTTTAACTCTTTTTCTTTTGTAATTCTTTCCTCTTCTTCTTTCTCCTTAAGTTGTTTTAATTCCAATAATCGTTGCTCTTCCTCTCGTTTCTGTTGTTCAAGCTCTCGTATGCGTTTCTCTTCCGCATTTCGTGCTAACTCTTGTCGATCTTGTTCCAGTAACTCTTGTTTACGTTTCTCTTTTTCTTCAGCTTGTTTTAGAACCAATAATTCTTGTTTCTGCTTTTCTTTTGCAAGCTGTTCTTTTCTGCGAAGGTCTTCATCCCTTTTTCTTTGAGCTTCCTTTTCTCTCGCAAGTTGTTCTTTCTTGCGAAGTTCTTCATTTCTTTTTCTATCAGCTTCCTTTTCTCTAGCAAGCTCTTCTTTTCTGCGAAGTTCTTCATTCCTTTTTCTATCATCTTCCTCCTTCTGCTTTCTTTCCGTTTCTTGTTTCACAAGTTCTCTCCTCTTTTCTTCTTCCCTGCGTTTTTGCTCGGCAATCTCAGCAAGCTTTTTTCTCTCTGCTTCTTCTTTATTCTTTCTCTCCTGCTCCAAAATTCTCTGAGGACGTTCATATGCCTTTGAAACAACTTTGTTTTGTAGCTAATAAAAAACATTACCAAATGTTATTCATCCGGCAATTCCATGCAAAATTCTAAAGGTCACCACAAAAATCTCTGTTGCATGCACTAACCAATCAGAACATTTTTTAAATGCTATATAGAACAAGTAGCTACCTGTGGGCTATTTTGCTCGAATATTTTTCTTCTCTCCTTTAATAATTTTCCCTTTTCTATGCAATCTTTTTCGATTTTCTCTTGTTCAATTTTGCGTTTGCTGGCTCGTAACTCAATATCAGCCAGCTCCTTTTTTCTCAGCTCCTGGGCTTCCTTTTCAGCGATCTCCTTCGCTTTACGTTCAACCTCTTCATCTTCCTTCGCCCGAAGACCTATAATATTAATTATTTTATTAAAAAAGTACATTGATTTCATGGTTTAATCAGTGCGAGACTAGTTTACTCTTAGCCAGGAAGTTGAATGCAGAGACATTATATAAAACCCCATTTAAGCACAGAACTGCAGCACGGCATGGTATGGTACTGCAGGATACGGTGCGGTAAGGTAAAGTACGATATTCCAAGCGATGTTTAAGCATATTTTGTGCGCGTGAAGTTTATTATAATAAATTAACGAGCGTATTATCGACATAATTTATGAAAAATGCATATACTGTAAGCTTGTTAACGATCTCCTGTATTTTGACCCGATCAAATGTGGTTTCAGGTAACTATTTTGTGCACGCAATGCTCTTTAAGCTCACGTCGCTCAGACTAACCTCCAAAATTGAGGGAAACGTTTGGATTATATTACTTTTTTGCCAAATTTTAAACATAAAGGACCCAAACCATTGCATAACAAAAATACCGGATTTTATTTTCCATCGCCATTCCGATTTCAATTCCCATTATATACCCTCATCTGAAGTTGAATAAACTCTGGACTAGGCAAAATTGCCCATGCCTCTGGGAAACACTTCTAGACTAGTGCTATATGAAAAATGCTATCAAGCCTAATTCCCACTGGAATTGCAAAGTTTAACTTGTCGGTTCAGATATGTCAATACATTCAATATTTTCATTAATTATGATTAATTGAGACACAACTAACTTTTCTCCTTTTCATCCTCTGAAACATCTTCGTCACTTTCACCAAGAACCCAAACCCAAGGGTTACCATCAGTTGCTATGAGATAATGCACATTGGTTCCCTTTTCTAAACAAAAGATAAGATATGATCATTTAAGTCACTGCACGAACTGCAACAAGAACATACAGTAGACCGCGTTTATATACGAATGTGTTTTTATTGCAAAATAAATTTAACATTGAAATTTAATGATTGTAAAAATGTCAAAAACTGAGTTCGTACTGTTTGAAGAATTCTTCTTTGGAGTAGTCAAATTTTCTGTTTTCTCGAATTCAGCCTCTCGCTCCTTCCATCGTCGCACTTGTTCTTCGCGCATTTTAATAAATAAAACCTGTTTCTGTTCCTCAGAAAGTTCAACAAGCAACTCAGGGTCAATGTACATATCTTTCAGGATTTGACGAAGCATTTTGGGTCTTTTTGATTAGGTAAATTACTTTTTTAAGAATCTAAAGCAAAAGACAATCAGCGAAATAAGGAAAACAAGTAACAAATTAATTATAAAGTAGTAAGGTAAGTTGCACGGAGAAAGGGAAGAAGGGAGACCGTCCAATGACAACATGCACAATCGTCTTCATGCATGCTAGCTGCATGGTGAAAATATCGGTCAGTATTAAATATTCACCTAGATTGAAGGACCAAGAAGCTGTCTTCATCTACACTGATAGGGTAATAGGGTTGTGTAATTAGATGCATGACGGGCAACCTCGAACCCAGTTTTTTTCGGCTCTTCTACCTCGCTGAAAGAAAAGAGGTAGGAGCGCGGAAAAAAAGAACCTGGGGACGAGGTTTTGCCGCACTCACATGAAGATTGTGGCGTACGACTTTTGTCTGAAACCCAACGGAAAGCGGGCCCGAGTATAATCTACACAACTGGGTATAAAATAGTTGTCATTGCACCATGTCATCACATATATATTTAACATTTTCGTGGTTCAATCGTCCCAAAAGAGAATGGAAATGACCCTGCAGTGTCTGTTTTGTAGGCCATAAAGTTGAGCCTAGTTAGCCTTACTCATGATGACAAATACGGTCGTCATTTTTGGGGGAATATTTGCAAAGATGTGACAGTAAGACAACATAAAGGTGACTGATTTATTATTTAATGATGAATTTGGTCTCTAAATGGTTCGTTTATTCCGGAGAATTGCTTTCCATATATTGTTATAACTGTTTATTCTCGTTTGGGGAAAATGAAAGTACCCCAATATTGGTCATCGTGAGAAAGGCTAATATACATATACTCCAGGTGCCTGGTATTAGTTAACCAGGTCTGACAATATTGGGCTCCCCCTCGCAAAATTAACTATTTAGTCTGGCAATATGTTTTAGGAGAGGAACACAAAAATCTGTAATCAGGGGGTGTGTCATGCACCTGTAGTATGAATTATCAGTGTATAGGTAATGACTTGACGTTTTGTATGCCATTAAAGTAGAAAGTTTCTTCAACCACTTAATTTTGAAATTGGTTATAGTTACGATGATACATTAAGCTTTCGCCACAGGTTATAGCTATACGTGTTTTTCATACGCATAGAAAATGGCCTATAACTCTCGCAAATGGAGAGTGGCTCTGCGTGATCTTATGCAGTGAAATAAAGTTTATTTACACAATCTTCAACTTATCTTCCAAATGTTAGAGGACAATATGGGGGCTTGAAATTTTTCCAGATTAATATGTAGCTACGTTCAAGACACATTTTCCACCGAGAAATCTGATGACACGATATCAGCATAAAACTATTAAAATGAGCGATACTTACTTTTTAAAACAATACAGCCAGATATCAGGTATTCAGTATCAAGCAATTACTACTTTTAAACAGAGGAAGAAAATTCCAAGCATGCCGACTATGGACAAAAATATGATAAAAGCTAACAAGCCACAGATAATACGATCAACCATTCCAGAGGATCTCCATCTTTGACATTGACCACAACCTAAAAACAACACCGAGTAATAATAGTCCATTGCATATAGCGGCTTTACTGTATTAATCCGTCCATGAATTTGCATCACAGTAGCTAACAACGAATATGTATTTATTATCAGTGGCGTGCTGGTTTTTTTCCGCTGAGGGGGCCTACTACACATTTAGCGCCCCCCCCCCACCACCACCACCACCACCAAGATGGCCTGAGATAACAAACGCCCTTTCACACCCCAATAGTCTTCTCAGGTACGGTTACCCCCAACCTTGATTATGAAAACGTAGTCTGCAGTCTGCACTGCAAACAGATCGAGTAGTAATATTACTAATTAAATTTTTAATTGCGCTTTTTCCCTCTTCCATAAGCTTTTGTTTTCACTTTTGTTTGTTTTCATTTCGACCGCGGAAGTTTTTGCGCCCCTGCTGCGTTTTGGCGCCGCAGAAAATGTCTCCGCTGGGGGGGCCGCGGTCCCCCTGCCCCCCCCTGCCAGCACGCCACTGTTGTAAACACATGTCCGTAGTGACTATAATTATTGTCTTGACGTAAAAACTAATGGTACCGCCCTGTCCGAAATGTAAACAAATATTTCGTTTGCATTTTAAAGGGATATAATAAAATAATAAATATAATAATACCAAGCACTGGTTCGTTTTGCTATGCTTGTAAATGAATAGAAGAACGGGATCTGGATTCCGAAGAAGTTTAAATGATGCGAAACCCTTCTCTTCCCCTTTGTTAGGGAAACCGTGTGCATGGCAACTTTGCAACTCCGAATATAGATAAACCATATCATTAGTCTGAAATTTCATGTGATATTCACTGCGACCGAAAAGTTACTAGTAATTATCAGATTTCGTATGGTGTATTTTATTCGCAGGGAATCCCATGATAAAATTCACTTTTGATTCCACTAGCGGAATGGGCGGAAAAGGGCATGAGCAATGATATCTCACATAGAAATTAGGTTATGCACGGTTGTACAAGGTTGTACAACTGAGCTAGGGTTTCCCTTTTGAATACATTGTATTATAACCTCGCACGGTGTAGCAGTTACCAATGGAAAAGGCCACACGGAGTAATTTGTTAATGCAACTTGTTTCGTAACCCTGTATCTCCGATGTCCAAGGATGTGCAACATACAAGACTCAGGCGAACAATAAGCGACGTTGCACCCCATTGATTTACATAACGTTTTATGATACGTTGAGACCAGTGTTGTGAGCTAGACCAGTTGCATTAAAAACTACTCCGTTTTGCTAAACACCCTTGCTAAAAGCCTACTTGCAATATTCAAGAGGACGATCTACAAACATGTAGAATATATATATTTTAATATATAATTTTTATAATAATAATTCATATATATTTTAATATTATAGTTAAGGTTCTCATTGTGTTTCAATTGCCTAAGATATTTAGACACTTAGACATTTGGCTGCATGCATGTATATCATATGCAAGTTGAGGTGCAGTACTACGCCACTGCGTTTTAGATCGGTATCAACTCCACGCGTATATTTTTTTGAGAGCATTTCGGTAGATTCTTGTCAGATACGCTTTCATAAAACTAAGTAGGTGTATACGAACAGCCAGTATTATGGTAGTACGTCGTTGATTTCTAGTTAAAAATCTCAAGACTTTCAATGTATGACGTTATCGTTTGAATGTTGTATATTGTATATTGGTCATGTGTCTGGCAATTTTTGTTTTCCTGCGAAGGGAAGCTCCCCGACCCATATATGAACAGCGTTATACAATTATTCTGACTTGATATTCTGGTTTATATTCACTTACCAGTCTAGCAGACAATTTTAATTCCCTAGTGTTGAGATTTAGACAACTATTTTACAACTATTATAGAAGTTTGAGTATAAACAAAGCCTTTGTTTACATTACTGAGTGGACATGCCTTTTCGGGGTAGAAATACTCGAAGTTGAAACAAAATCTTGCCATAACTCTTGTAGCTAACATGATATAACTTTGAAAAGCGCCTATAAGAAACCTAGAAATCGCCCACCTGTAATCATCGTATTAATAAAAAGGATTTTTGTAAACCCAAACCATGCGGAAACTTCAATGGAGCGAT
>JAOTOK010097175.1:0-27327 GCA_025770025.1 Virgularia gustaviana | reverse complement strand
AATTCAATATTTATGTTTGGTTTTTAATGTTATACTAAGAAGCAAGCGAGGGGTGTTGCATAAATGTATATACTAGTATTGATATAAATGGTTGATTGATTGATCGATCGATTGACTAATGCTGGTTTGGATTTTCTGCTAATCACGAAATGATAAAGGTATCGGTAACTCCTCAACCATCCCTTCACCTCAGCCCTTTGCATATTTTTGAAAATCACAAAATTATCGTACGTTCAAAACGTTTTACTATAAACGTGTGGTTATTCCTTCATTGATGGCCTTGTTGCCACAGACTCAGACGTACGTTGCAGAGGTGATTGCATTTTTTTTTTCTGGAAGTAGCTTACTAGTTATAATTATTAAATAGTACACTATGATATTTTTGGTTGAGTTCAAATATTTCAGTATTATTTACGGGTTTTGGGATACTCATAATAATATTATGTAGTTCTCTTTAGTCTCCGAACATGCTAAGACATTTACAATTTGTCCTTTATCTGAAATTTCTAACTATTATTGTTTTTACAAATTATGGTACATTTTTGTTTTAGGAAGAAGGAGTGTGAAGAGATATTTGCAACCAATCGTTAACGAAAATTTGAATCACACTGGATATAAAATGCCTAATGGATAGAAACCAGAGCTGTCCTAAGACCCAACTGCGCGTGCTCGGTTGATTGTCAACGCCTGGACTATACTCCAAGAGGAGGACACTTTGGTTATAACTGACTGAACCTCCAAAAAGTTGTATGGGCGACATCTTGTTCGAATTTTCCCCTTTGTCCATAAAGCAGCGCTATTGGGAATCCCTTGAAGAATCCTATTCAGTTTACGAGTGTAGTGCTTGTTCATCATCGCTAGCTAAACGTTCATCAGAGAGAAACCACTTCTTTATTTTCTGCCTAAATGTGTGTATTAAGAAAGCATTAAAACGACAAGCTAAAAACAGGTGAAATGACAGTGAAGAATTATTCAAAATTGTACGAATCACGATCATAATATTATGTGCAAATTTGTAATCTAGTACAAACAGAATGTATTTGTATGGAAAAACGAGATCTCGGTGTCAAACAGAAGCTATTTTTTTCCCTTTTATCAAACAATGTTTTTTTAACGTGGTTGGCAATGTCGTATGTTCAAGAATAAGACATCAATCTCCGGTTCTGTGTGGCATTTCCTCTTCGTTGCGTGAGATTATTTTGAATTCATGTATACAGCACAACGTGAGCTCTGTAATTCTGTCCAGATGGAACAACACAACATAATTAGTTTACATCCCCTGCTAATGTGTCCATTTTTCGCTTTTATCGTGCATTCTCTGCTATATTTATTGTTCACTGTCAACGTTTAGAGCCTTTCAAACACAGATAAATGGCGTCGGCCATTACGCTATGTCGCACAAATAAACAACAATTTGAGAGAGAATGCAAAAATAAAAAAATAAAGATGCAACATGCAACAATTATGCGAACGCTTAAAATAATACTTTTTCATAATTTCAAATATACAGTTACTGATAAGGAGTTGCGGCATATATTTGTGCCCCCAGAATGGTTCTAAACCTAAACAAACGGTCATAATAATTTTATACGCCCAGAAAAATCAAGTGAAAGTTTTAAATCGCACAAAGTATACTTCGCTATTATTAAGTTAACATTAGGCTAATATTAGTGTTAATTTCAAGTGTATTTTCAAAATGCATATTTAAAATTTCAGACCGCTGCTCCAAATCAGAGCTTTTCAATTGCATAAGTAAATCACATTTTTATCGATAATAGCCAAGTATGTACAGTTGTACATGCACTAAAGCTACTTAGCGTCGGCGCGTTCAAAGCTGGGCAACCGCTATTTTCCATGGTCTATATTATTGGCGATTCAACTAACAGAATTGAGGCGGTTACAATCATATTTCATGATTCAAAAGCGGTAATTAGGTGGATTCGAAATGGAACTGCCGGACCTTTTCACCGTTTGTACGTCATGCAAAGCGTGCAATTCAGTTCACACATAAGATTATAAAAATAATAAATGCAATAAAACTGGATATTGAAAAGTCATTGAAAGCATAAAAATCTATTGAAAGAATTGAAATTATGGTGCCAGTACTTTAGGAAATACAAAACAATATGGAGCTAGGGCACATGCATGTGATTCTGTGAAGTTTCCTTGAATGATTCATGGGCATAATTCCCCATCATACAGGACTGACCCATGGAGAACTACATGAATCATTTGAATAAGAAAGTGCTGACTTGTGTAGCCTAATATTGTCTTTCTTATTAAAAATAACTTTATCTTTCTTAATTCCTACATAAACAGTCAGGTTCAGCATCTGGCCCTGGCTACAAATAATCAACTCAATGACAATGTGTAGTTATTGTTGTTGTTTTAGCAACGTGACACGTGTATGGACTAACATCATATTATAAATGGATTTGAGATAGATAAGGAATGCTTTGATTTCTAGGAAGGATGAGAAATCATATACATGCGCCGTATGATTCACAGAACTACTTCGTTCTGTCAAATTAAGATGCCACAATTTAGCGTCCATTGTAGTTTTACTTTGTTGACGAAGGAGCTGACTGGCTACAATTAAGAGTCGTCCTCTTTTCACTGACAACTGATGATTTTCTTATATTAAAAACCTACATTTCCGAAGTAGACTGAGTAAATTAAGTAACTTGACAGTAGTGGATTGCGTTGCACGGCATCTTATAAGTACAATTACCATAGATTGGTGCATCTCAATTCAGTCACCATTATCAAGGACAAATCAAGATAATTATTATGTTTACTTTCCTGGTTGCATGAATGAATGTAGGAGTAAGGTGCACAAGCCGATATATAGTCGTATATATAACACCACATCAAATTATTATATACTGCTACACCGAATAACATGCAGAGCATTTCTATATTGCTGGACTATATCTAGGCTACATTCCAGTCATCATCAGCTTCAAGAGTCCGGCAGCATCACTCAGCATCAAATTCTGATTGACATAATATTATAGTAAAACATGAGCCCACGAAAATGATCTTAACCTTCTCCTGTGTAACCTTTTTTTATTTTACACATACAGTTCATTTTTAAGTACATGTTTCCATATATTACAAAAGAAGAATAACATTTTCCAAACTCAATATTCCAGTTAATTAAACAAGATTAACGATATAAGGTGATATTTTCACTTTATTTTAAAGTCATTGTCAAACCATGACTTTGAAATAGCTCAAAATATCACCCGGTACGTTTGTCTTGTTTATTTGTTCAATATTGAGTCCATCCTGAATTTTCTTTATGTTTATTATTTAGTTATTTATTTGGAGTTATTTTCCTTTTATACTTTTATAGATGTGTTTTCATATGAACTACACAGTTTCTCAGAGTTTCAGTAGATATTATAATAGAAACATCTGCACATATCTACATGTCTGTCTATACAAGCTGGTACCCCTTCCTAGACCTTCATTTTAGTGGTCCTTAATCATCAGTCCTTTATTTTTCGTTACTGTAACGGGTATCAACAACAATAGACTTCGTTGTATCAACATGTATGATGTGTCGCAGTACTCAGTCTCAGTTAAACCTTGCATGCACACTGCGTTCCTTGTCGCATTAGGTTTGGAAGTAATGCACGTTATTCCCCACACTTGTGATGCTCTTCCTATAATCCAGAATGTGAACAACATTTATGCAGCTGCATAAACATACCCTATTAGTTGTTGCGATCATAGGAGCTATATTATGTACAAACTTGGGTTATGCTCTCCATATGCATGTAGCTAGCTATAACCTACACCGAAAATCTCACATGTTTTAAACCGTGCATGGTATAAAACGCCCTGATCGAGATATCACCTAAAATGGCTATTAGTCAACTTAACTCAAACAAGAATTTGTTTCATTTTGTTGATGGATTGGATTTAATGCACAATTTATCTGTAATGTTGCTCAATAATATGATACAAAGCTTGACGTTGGCTAACTATAAGAAAATTAGATCGAAATCATTCAATATTTTATTACGTATACGTACGTAGCTACGAACATATTTTATACCGTTGGTTTCATAGCGATACATGGATTAAGTCTTAAGTTCTGTTTGAGGTGCGGACCTATAGCTACGACTAGGAAATAAGTGATGAAAATGGCAGAACTTTCGCTGAAGCGTAGCCGTAGTGAGCGAAATCATTCTCAGTGTGTACTCCCACGCTGATCAAGCAAGGTTTTTCGACATCCTAGCTCGTGATATCAATATTGTGCAAAAAATGTACAAACACTCAACTTCGATTAAATATATAGACCTGAAATCAGGCCAAGTTTGCTTGTACTGTATTTACATGTATATTTATTGCAGGTTTTAAGATACTTTATAAAGTATTATTGTTGCCTTTTCATTCTGGATTTATATTTTATAGATTGTCTTTTGTATGATATCTTATTAATAATATTATGTATTAGTATATATGACCCCCTTGTTTGAGCATGATTTTGTTGATGATTAAGTTGTAGTCAGAATAACCATCTGTACATATCAAGTACTTCTCCTGTATCAGTTAGTATCTTAAATAAATTCTACCACCTTTTCACTGTACTACAATGTATATAATTATAACATGGGTAATTGGTGTAACTGAAGTTTTGGTTCCCTCAGCCTCTCATGCATTTAGTACCAATACTATCCAATGTAAGAAATATAACAAGTCGTGAACAGTGGATACCGTTGTTTTCACTATGTATTATAGTATATGAGTGTTTTCTATGTAGCTACAGTACTCATTAAATCAGTTATCATGGTAAGATCATCTCCTCTGGGAAGGGTGCTCGATTATGTCATGTATGACGTTCTTTTGCTCTGGCGTGCTAAGCATCCATCTTAAGGAATAGCGTCATTATATTCATTGATCTACTCTAGGTTGCATGGTACAAAATTATGTCACAAACCTTGGTACCGTACTCCCAATTGAGTAAATACTATGCAATGTATAGGTATGTCTACCCCTACCCCCCCCCCAAACAAATTGTATAATATACTGTATAATACATTTATTAAAACTTATAATTTGTATAGTATATTATGTTTTTTTACGTCACTGGAATTCTTACTATCTTGCCCCTTGTAGCTTGAGTCATATAATCTTTTCTCTAACAATATTAATATCTTTGTTTTTTACATTTTTACGGCATCTAAGCTTTCTTTTTAAACTATTAACCAGTGTAGAATAGAAATCTTGTTGGATAACCTAGATGGATAGTTGGATAAATAAAAGTAACTAATCATTATACTGCCTACGTATACAGTGTTCCATGTTACCATTTTTTATTTGTATAATATACATTACAAGATATACCTATATACCAGATATATATCTTGTTTTTCTGTTAGTATCATAATTTTGTTTATTTAGAAGTTCATATGGTACCATCAATGATCTACTGCACCAACAGCTCCCCTTCCAAATATTTTAATTGTATTACACCGCTATACCACATGTTAAGGCCCATTTGGATCTACAATCCCTCCAGCTTGCTGTATTTCGTAATATTTGTATTATCACAATGCCGATGTATCTCGCACATTCTGCCACGCAGGCGTCCTTTCAGCTCCCCTTTTCTATTGTTGAGGGCACAGTGATTTTAACAATTACCAACTATAATGTATAATTTTACTAACGTGAAGCAAAAGTAATTGTTTGGAAATGAACTACGCATGTAGCTATGAAGGCATGATATCAAATCGGTAACTGTGCCAATTCTTATCATTATATTGGTGCATTTATGTTGCTAACTGGTTATGTGAATTTTACTATCTCTACATGGTTTAAAATATAAATATCAAACATTCATTTCTATAGTGAATATGTGCGGGAGGTATATTGTCATAATAATTTTGATAACCGCTTACTTTGTACGTATTAGTTCTCTTTTCCACTATTGTGGTTTGCACAAAAATCCATTTTACAGAAATATGAAGGATAATTTACCAAAATATAGTTGTGGTTAAGTAAAATATGAGATATATCTAGATATCGAGGAATTAAACAGATGTATATCCAGATAAAACTATAGTGGTATATAGAAATAGATCAGATGAATACCTAGATAGATGAGTATAATAGATCTATGCCAACATAAGCTGATTTCATAATACTTATATAGATATTTAGACATGATATGGAAGAATGTTTATACAGAATATTTAATAGGGATATAGACATATTGATGTATAAACCCATTTATAGATGAACTGCACTCTATGATATTAATTAGACACACAAATTCTGGAGGTACACATGCATGCCCTGCTATATAGAGGTACATAAATTATAAGTGTGTAATATCTACAGGTATAAATATAGGTACATATATACATAGAATGGTACATAGATATATCTAGATATATGAGGTACAAATATGCATGATGTATAGACGGATACTTCACACTTGAATATACAGCTGGAAGTTTAGCTGTATATATACTCCATAGATATATAGTAGAGGGTAGGCTATAGATGCATACCTGGATAAGTAAATCGTTTTCCTAGACATTTAGAAGACATAAATGGAGCTTTTGTGTAAATTTAGATGTACAGCTTTACATTATAGAGATATAGATATATAACTAAATATTATAGCAATACCTTAGTGTACCTATAGTACATATGTGTATAGATATGCATGTATATATATATACTCTGATAAATAAACCCAATCTGCACATTAATAACTTGACTTGATGTAAAGTTATAGATCTGCCTATATAGATATGCTAGGGTGTGGACGTTTATAGATGTATGGGAATGTACACCTACATGTTGTAAAGGTGAGGTGTAATGTACACCTAGATCTATGGAGGTACTGTATGAGGATATGGATGATTGTATTGTATAGATATATTAATTAAATGTGGAAAAATACCAAAATGGATCATAATTTTACACAAGTATATAATATTTACATATGTATAGAGGTATAGAAATACAGACGTATAGAGGTGTAGTTCTATTTGGCTATAGGTAGCTTTGAATATTATAGAGATATAGATATATTTCTAGATAATTAGACGTATATGTACCCATAGATATTTAAAGGTATAGATTTAAAACTATATGGATATAATATAGAGGTACAAATGTATGCCACATAAATAGACATGCATGTATACTTACAGATATTAAAGGTATAGAAGTATGTCTATATGGGTATATAGAGGTATATATAGCTAGATTTACACCAACATAAATAGACATGCATGTATATATACCTATAGATGCTATATAAGCTGAATAGGTGTAGCTATATGTCTGTATGGATATATGGAGGTATAGCTGTATGTCTAGATATATAGACAGAGTATGTATACCACCAATAAATACTATAAAGGTATAGATGTACATCCATATGGATATACAGAGATACATATAGATATATACCTACATAAATAAACATGTATAATGTACCTATAGATATTATGAGGGTACAGATGTATGTCTATATGGATATAGAGAAGTATAGATACATACCTACATAAATAGACAAGGTATATATACGTATAATAGATATTAAAAAGGTATGGAAGTAAAATGGTTAGATAGAGGACCGTATAGATGTTTATAATATTATCTATAATCTATATAGACGTAGTTTTCTATTGTAAATAAGAAAATATATAGCACTGCTATTGATCGAGCAAACAAGGGGAACTTTCGGTGAAAATAAAACTAACTATATTGACCAGGCCCATCGGCTTCACACCCAGCAACTCTTGTGAAGGTTATCTTATCTATCAGATCCAAATGAGTTTTTAAAAAATTTGCAGAAATATGGAAAATGAATTAGATGGAATTTAAATAAGTCAGGACGAAAACCACATGGAAAGAAAAGGTGTGGTTTTACTGCTTTAGGCATAATATGCAAATTATGGTTCTCTTGCAACATGTATAAGGCAAGTTAGAAATATATTGACTTTCTATATTAGCAAAATGTGAAATGTCAAAGTCAACCAGACAACGGTTGACCATTGCAATGGTTTAGGGAGATATCTTACGTTCCTTGCACGAGAAACAAACAACGAAGACACACTTCAATCGAAATACAAGAAAGGACAGTATTATAAATGTACTGCATCCACAGTTATATTTTGAATTTATTTCAAGTAAGTCTGGAGATGAATTTGGGACATACTGTCGGTGCAAAAGGATTACTTCAGTCTATGTAGCTATATCTAGTATTACATTCTCTTTTTTTTCAAGTTATTGAATTCAAAGGAAAATGGACCATTCAGGAATCTGTTCCTAATTAATTGTTTATGAAACAACCGGCTGGATAAGTGTTTCCCAAAAATTCCTCTTGCTGCCTGGATATGGTTGCATTTTATGCTTTTTTACGCCCATCAATGCATGGCCGCAGTAAAGTACAATAAGGGCAAAATTATGATCATTGCACACTTGTTGTAACACTTTTCTAGTGATTTAATTAAGATGAAATTGTATGCTTCATGTTAATCCTGCAATGTATGATATTCAGTATGCATCTAATGCCGGATGATGTAGGGAGTTGTCTTGGTATAAATGGTTCATGTGATTATCTGCTTTCCTTTATTTATTGTATGATATCCAATATTTTATGGATATAGCTACAACTTAAGGGATATTGAACAGAGGATTCGCGCTGGCTTGGCCTAATCTGTTGAAGTAAAACTTCTAATATACAGTCCTTTAATACAGAGATATCTATGATTAGGCTTTGGTAAAACAAACTGGAACATATTGGGGTTTTTTCATAAAGTGAATTTTCTGAGGAATTGCTTACAGCACATTCTTGGATTTGTCTTGGAGTAAAGGGTTCATGTGAATATCTCCTTTCCTAGTTGCATGATCATGATATCTAAGAATTTGGAATTATATTTTGTCTAGTACTATTATATTTGGCACTTCAAGGGGAGAATTCTTGCATTTCGGTAAAGGATTACATTAACAACTTTTTAGGCTAATATCATTGGGTCTTAATCTAAAGATAAAATGCTTAAAGAGTTAGACCAAATTGGGTTGGATGTCATTATGTAAACTGCCTGTCCCTTTGATTTCACCGATTCTGAATGACATACGAGCACACTTAGCTATGGTGTCAGTGAAGCTGGGTCTGTGAGGCTCTGCATGAATAAGGTTAATTAGTGATAATTGATAATTTCAGCCTAAATTTTCTCCTGATAATGATAAAACTTTGAGGCGCTGTAACTGAACTAAATATTATGTCTTGTATAGGACAACCGGGAGCTGTATTGCATGGGGAAAACTTAAATGCACGGTTAAGAAAAACGCAAGTGCATGTATATGTATTTGGCAAAAATGCAACATTAAGCCCTGGTCATGATCAACTTGTCAAGTATACTGTTAATATTTCTTTTAATAAAAACGATATGTCACCTGCATGGAATATGCTTAAAAGGTTGTTACATTTCAACACAATTAATAACTTTAGAAGACATTTTAGCCTATTTCAGCCTCATGCAGTTATCAGGAATCGAAGTATGGCTATAGTATTCTAGATTTAGTTGTTCGCAATACTTTGAAATTTCAATGTGTCGACTTCGTACTATGGCACAATTTGCGGAGTGGAGTCATTTTTGCTGCATTTTATGGTCTTAAATTTCCTGTAAAGTCTAATAAAGTGAGCTCCCCTTGAACCAAAGTAAGACTACTTTTTTGAAGGATCGTCAGTCCACGGCGCCTTTTAGGACAAGCTGACCCTAACCGGTGGGAAATAATTTTCGTACTATATGCATGGTTTACTCTACGTCGCCTAAAGTTGATCAGTTTTACACTCGCGCAAGGTTAGCTATAATTATATATAGCTGATATGACTTTAGGAAAACGTAACAAAAGTTCACCAGAAAGATAAGGAAATACATTCCTTGATGATATCATGCATGTAAGCTGAAACCCTTGCAGCATCTCAGAAGTAGACTATCTGCATGAAGAGTGACATTCTAGCTTTCCATTTGTCATTTGATTCTCCCATGTTTGAATGCAGTTAATCTCTTGGACATAAGAATGTTGACGTTGAGGAACTTTATATATCTTACTCTGTCTAACGGAAGACAATTTTACTCGTCAATGGGGGAACTTCTTGGACACTAAAGGGTTAAACGAGGATGAAAGTAGACGAGACAGTCGATTACTGTTGCAAATTCACTTTCGTTTACCGTCACTGTCATATCAGGCTTTTATTCATTCTACCAAATCTCTTTATATGGAACCCTTGCACAGTGCCAAATGACAACCAGCGATATGTGATCATCGAATTCTGTATACAAATCTTTCATTACAAAACTCTAATGCGCTAACAACTCAGAGCAATTTGTTTTATTAATGAATTTCAATATATTATTGTATCCAATTGATTCAAGAGAACAGTTCGTGTACAAGACTATAAAATAATAGTTGACAAACCAATTGTTTTCTAGTAATCCGCGATAAATTATATTGTTTTACCGCTATAGCGACCTATGCAAAAAGCTTTGTTATACGAGTGTTCCCGCTCAAAAAACAGCTGGCGTTGTATTCTCATCAACTGTGTACATCTGTTCAATAAACAGAGATAAACGCGCAGTAAAATGCCTTCAGAAATGATCTTTTGTATCTCATATCTATTTGTAAAATGTGACCTCTACAATATGCGGTTTTTGTTAAATTACTAACTTTTGGTGATTGAACATCTTGTACAGTAGCTATTATACACTTATTGCTTTTGTAATTCACGCACTGAGCAGTGGTATGTTTTTGAGAAAACAATCATGCTGTCACAAGCAACTGCAATATGTTAGCTTCATCAGCGGGGCAAGCCTGGTTCAACTAACGTGTCTTGTTTGTTTTGCCTTGGTACAGTTTAAAGTAATTATAAAACACTTCCTAAGTGTTATCTTAACAATTGACACCTTTTTGTTGAAAGTGCAGCCATCTTAAAATATTTAAATTTGAACTGCTGGATATAATGTACAACTTAAGGAGATATTGAACTCATGAGCATTGGCGCTAGCTGCTTCATCTCTTGTTGCTGTACAACTTGTAATTTACAGTCCTGTAAATGAGATGTATTATTAGGCTTTGGTAAAACAAACTGGGCCATAATGTGTTTGCATTTTCTAACGAATTGCTTTAGCATGTTCGCACAAAAGAAATCACTTATGTGAAGATCAATCACATTATTGGTACTTAACACAATAACACTGTTACTAATCCCCGAACAAGAGCACTTGTCTGTTTAAATTTGCAAGAAGTGTTATTAATCACCGAACTATCCGCTTATGGTTACCAAATGCCGGCTATATAGCGTGCTCTTATCTTAACAGTTTATATAGAGTGCTTAAGGAAAGTGAAGCTCACAAGATAATTTTCTATATCAGATTTGCGCGCTGCGTGATGCTGCGGTGTACCTCAACAACCATTTGATCATCTCCTGCAAGGACTTGATCACAATAATACATGAAATTACTTGAATATTGTACAACTTCAGAATCATGCACGCGTAGTATTATTCCTATGAATTTTTGAGATATTCTTCAATAATTAAACTTTAAGTTTTCCTAGCACAACTCAATCCCGAACGTTTTAGGTTTTATTTGCGATTTGAACATGCCTCCAATGCCAGCGTTAACATTATCTTAGTTGCACAGTAATTTTTTCATTTGCGCCATACTGGCTATTTGAGCAGGCTTCCCTCGCTATATCAGAGTCGAAGTTACAACCTATTGTGCGAGTTAGGGAGATCGTGTGAAGATCACGATAACTTGCGGAGCAGCTGAACCGAGTTTCCCGGCCTCGTTAGCGAGATATTGATCCAATCGACGTTAAACTACCTCCCCTAGACGGCATTACCATAGCCACAAATTCGAGCCAAGTGCGGGAAACACCGGAGCTGAACGTAAACAAACATTTATATAGAAAGCCCCAATCATCAATCGATCACGCACGATAAAGAGTTACTTTGACTGAGGTGTATATAGCATTAACGTTAAACTAGTCTTAAGTAGCAACCTCTCGTGCTTCCTCTTGTAACTGTATCACTGCATGCGTTGCGCTGAGTGTGTACACAAAAACCTTAGCAGAAATCAAAACACTTACATGTAGTTATAACGAACATGTTAGTCAGCCTCGTGGTCGTTCTACATCGGCTTGTTCGTGGTCGTTGGAAGCCGGTCGGAACGCGAGCGTGATTTGCTGTTCATGGCGGTGGCCTTGTTTTCCTATTTGAATTAAACAAGAACGCTGGAAGGAAGAATAGCAAGGGTTTATTTATAGTGATCAATGAGAGTGCACACAGGTTGCAGTGCTGTGACCTGGTGTACATCAAGGATATACTACATCCTGGGAAAAGCTCTCAATCCACAAATACTCACAGCAAGAATACACTTACTCCGTTTCGCTTTCCCTGCGATAACGGCAATAAAATACTCATCGCGCGATTATTTGGCAAACGTTGAACGCGTCATAAACATTGAAGGTTTTTCATCAACGCCTCCTGAGCTGGTAGGAGGCCGGACAAATTAAAATTCTATCCACACGGTAAAAAAGATTAATTTTATTTGTACAATGGTAAGAACCCCCTGCATCGAATTGGAAGTATAGGGTTCCTCGTTGTTAGATGTTTTGCTTAACATGTAGAAAACATGAAAGCCGCAGTGGTATTGTGGTTATCTCTTTGAATGGCCGAGGCGAGCCCACGTTGATCGTTTTAAGCGCCTGATACGATTAGGAACGGCAGGAAACAATGATTACTGGTGTAAATGCTCTCGTCCCGTCCTTTCTTCGCGCGCAATTGATAAGATCTGAATGGGAGTGGCGATCCAATTGGGGTTTTAACGCCTCTGCAAATTGACCTCTTATCCTCTTAAAGAACTATTTGTTCATCCACAGCTCAGTTATTTGGGGAATCACGACCGGTTTCGGAACGGGGCGGGAAGCAATCGCGCGGTGACGTTGTTGGACCACTCTTTTGAAGTGCAACGCGAGAGTTTTGTTGTTTATGATTGATTAGTGATCACTGAAATTCGCGCGAGCACATCCCGCTAGGATTGCTATATTTCCTATGCGTTAAGCCGGAAAGCTGTCGCGCTGATTTCCCGCAGTAGCATGCGTTTCACAGCTAATAGTTTCGCATTTCGAGAGCGCGAGAAAACGACGCTGACCGCATGTTCAAAGCAAGAGAACATTTTCCACAACTGCTACCCCCAAGCGCGGGCTTTGTCTTAGAACTAATGAAAAATCTCTATGAGCCCCAGTGCTTCGGGTTATAAATTGCTTTTCATTTGCAACGTAAAACAAGAAACATCTCGTGCTGTCTCCTAATCATTTGTTCTGTACAATCAACTCATACTGAGTGTTCGCAGTGTGTTCATCCGTCCAACAGGTGCCATCACTTGAGGGACCAACTGGAAGCCTGACAAAGTAAGCTCGTTTTCACCGGCCGTGTTGTGTTTTTACGTGCACACTCACTCGCGAGCGGTCACGGGCAACTTCCAAGTCGAGCGGCAACCGAGGAAAAATTAGGCAAGTAGCTGCTCGATCCCTGAGTCGTAATCCCCTGGTGTTGAGTGATTGGTGTGAATTGAATTGGTAAGCATCTGAGTGCAGTAGCCAATCAATCACGAGCTCGCTACACTGCAGTCTCACGGCATTTAGCGACAGATGTATTAGCAGCCTTCGAAACCTCGAGCTGTAGAGACCCCTGTTTTGATCGAAGGTGGAAAAAAGCGTACAACAGTGTGTCCTGGTGCTAGCACAGTGATCCTTTGTAAAGATCAGAGGAAATTGACACGAGTACACTCGCGCGCTAACATGGATTCCTATCGTCTTGGCAATCAGAGCGCCGGCTTCGTAAACCCGAGTGGTGAACCATGTAATATACCATTTGAATCTCCCACTCCTATCTTCTCCCACCATCCGAATCCCAGACAGTATTCGGAGACGTTGCCTGAAAATCGTTCACCTTTCAGTCCACAAACCTACCTGTACTCATCACTATGGCCATCCGCACAGAACCATCGCCAAAGCATCGACCGACCGAAGGATTGCATCACAGGACTAGACCAGCATCCGTCCACAGCCAGCGTTGCTCACGAATATCCGAGCATCTTCAAGCCTGTACAAATGAACAATTCTATGTTCCAGCCGACTTGTCCCAACCTGATGCCGCCAACGAATTCAAGCAACATCCGTCCTAACCCCTATAACCCTTATGTGTACCAGAAGAGCGAGATCAAGCCGAGCACGAGCAATATTTACACCCCCGAACCAGAGGTACAAGTGAAAAATCGTTACCCCTTTCCACAACAACTTGAGTATATTATCCCCGATGGCCGCTACGACCCGAGAATCCATGGCATCGGTGCTTACCCGAATCCGTTCCTGAAAAACCAGATACTGACGTGTGAATGGATCGACCCACAGTTCTACCCGAAGTGCAAGCCTTGCGGCAAGCAGTTCTCGTTGATGCACGACATTGTCCGACACATCAACGATGACCACGTTAGCCAGAACGACTCGTCGTTACACGTTTGCCACTGGAAGAATTGCTCCAGGAACGGGCTGCCATTCAAGGCAAAGTACAAGCTGGTGAACCATATTCGCGTCCACACAGGCGAGAAACCGTTTGCCTGTCCCTTCCATGGCTGTGGTAAGTTTTTTGCACGTTCTGAAAACCTTAAAATTCACAAAAGAACTCACACGGGTGAGAAACCTTTTATCTGTGATTTCCCAAATTGCGACCGGCGCTTCGCAAACTCAAGTGATCGCAAGAAGCATTCGCACGTTCACACTTCAGACAAACCCTACATGTGTAGGATTAATAGTTGCGGAAAAAGCTACACTCATCCAAGTTCGCTACGGAAACATATGAAACTACACGGAGAAGGCGATGATGATTCTAGAAACGGAGAGGACGACTATCCTTCCCCTTGTAACTCGCCTCTACCGAACGAAACATCTCATTCAAAATCACAAGGAGCTGAAACACCGAAGGCAACTTCGAGTACGTGGTACTAAGTTACTAGAATTTTATAAAATGACACTTTAGTATTTCTAAAATACAAAATACAAATTGTTTTGCTGTTTGGTGTAGAGACAATTCATGACCATGCATTTCGAGACACTGCAAGGCTATGAAAACACGACTTGTAATTTATGATACAAAATGGTTCACAGGAAAACATTTTTATGAGACACTAGAGAAAACAAATGACATTTTGTTGAAACGGACGTTGGAATACAAACTACAGTATTATAGATTGTAAAATATTTAATGTACAAAATATTGTCCTTTTATATAGATAAAACGAAATGTATTGCTGTCCAAAAAGTCACAGTACGGTTAAAAAACCTAAGGGCGTGCTCCTTCGTTTATTTCAAGACATAAATTTTACAGATCCTTATCTGTTCTAAGAATAAAACTGCTTGATAGTTTGTTTATATTTATACTTTCCTTTACATAAAAGCGTTAGGTACTTATGCAAAAAGATGGGTATTTGAAAGTATACATGTTGTACTATATTTCAGAGCAATATTAATTGGATTAGTTGTCTTCACCGCCTTCTTCTCAACATTATACATCAAATATTAAGGAAAAGGTGGTGTGGAAATGTTGAATCTACAATGTTAGGCACCAAGGTACTGGAGGTAGCTTGGGTACTGAACAAAATTGCACATTAAATTCATTTGACTATAAACATCTTTTGCTAACAATAGTATAAAATAAGCACATCATTGATCTGGTACTTCTGCACTAAAATAATGAGGAAACCGCTCTTGGACTGTGATTGAATTTTGGAAAGCACTATTTCTGGATTTAATATCTAATATTTCTCCAAATAACCGAATAAAGTAATAAAGTAGTACGGTCGTGAAACGACGGTAGAAATAAAAACATGTAGAAACATTTTTCAACCTAGTATTGAGGACAACTCTAGTCAAACATTACTTCATTTGATCGCTTTGGTCATGAAACTTTTCTGCATGTGCAGTATGTCATTATTATTCCTATGATTTCTCATCTAGAAATGGTAGATTACAATCTACTAGATGAACTACTGTAATAATGAACTCTATACATACTTATTTGTATGTAATAAGGTGCTATAATGTAAATAGTAATCGGTATGCATTAAATGAAGAACAAGAATTATGGGCTACTTCATCATATATTGTTGTTTTACAATCACAAACAATATCCAACAAAATGGAAGAAGTGTTCACAGTATTGTGTTTTGTATATTTTGACGTTTCTTAATCATTCATTCTATCCTAAATCTGAAGATTTATGTATAAATTCATGCATGTAGCTGATCTGTATTATCGTGTGTGTGATCGCGGAAACATCCATCTTTGGATGCATCAACTAATACTATTATCCATGGTTGGACTTTCCAATGCCATACTTGGTGGCCATGGTTTACATACAATACACTCTGTACCTTGTATGAAGACATATATTCTACAGAAGTCGTTACTTAAAACAATATATTGTAATGATTTTTTTAATACTTCGGAACAAATACTATGCTTCGAGACATGGTAGTTGTGTAATGGGGACACTCCCAGACCCTTTGGAGCCGGAACGCACACATGTATCCACATTATGGTTGACTAAAGAATATGACAGAAGTTGTATTTATTATATCAGTAACATAACAAATATTTGATAAGAAAATGTTCGTTGAAATTTTTCTATGATGAAATATTTTTGCAGAAATAAAGAAAGACAGAAAGATAAAAAGATTGTTTTGAAAAATACAAGTACAAACACCAACATGCATGTCGCGGCGTTTTAATTTTCCATTTCCTTGTTCGCCTTAGTCGTATTAAGGATCCCTGAGCGTCTGAAAGGGCCAAACATTTTGAATAGAAAAAGAGTTGTCGCCTTTTAATTGTCAAGGCAGAAACACAAATAGCACTTTACAATATTTTCATCGCGAATCTCTTTCTATAGTTTTACGCTTCTTTTTGGATAATCATTAAATTGACCGAATGTTATTTTTGCTTCAATGGCATAATATGGATTATTGAAAAGCAGAGGCCGTTAATAAGATTATGGAAGTCGTTTTAACAACAACAAAATCAATAAGTTGCTTGTCTTTCCATGGGTGCAGCAGCTGCATAAACCATCCTTTAGGTGGTAAAAACACTTATTGTAGCACTCCAAGAAGGAGAACGCATTAGTTTAGTTTTATTTACAATAAGAAAATGCATGCTGGTACATCTATAATATCTAATTCTTTCTGATAGTAATTCCTCAAGTTATAGTATATTATTTGGTCGATATTTTGACTTGATAGACAATTATGAACAAGGTATATTAGATCGGTAAAAACACTTATTGTTTCACTCCAAGGAGAGAATGCTTTAGTTTAGTTTAGTTTTATTTACAACCAGAAAATGCACACTGCTCGTTCTATTTCGTTCTGATTAGTAGTTCCTCAGGTTATAGTACAGTATATTATTTGGTCGACATTTTTACATGATAGACAATTATGAACAAGGTATATTGGATCTCACGAGTTTTTGAGTTCATGATAACACATCTCAGTTCAGGCACATTTATATGTCGAATATATCGCTGTCCCTTATATAAAACTGACGGATGCCGCCGTACATTTTATAGTGAAGATTAAGACAACTATTCGCTTTTATATGCAAGGGTTATATGGACCGAATTTTCCCTCTCTTTGCCGATTTTCAGGTCAGGATGAATTGCGTTAGCCATCCCCGATATTTATTGCCTTGCATCCTTTTCCTTTTGGAGTACAACAAAAAGAATGCACCATTCTGTAACAAACATTCGGTTTATAGGTCTCAAAGCTGAACTAAGCCTGAAGTAAGGTTAAACAAATCCTACAAAGAAACATGTCGAATGTTGTATCAGTCTTTGGACCAAAGCCGGTGCTGAACGTTCTTCACAAAATGAGGTTATATTTTGGCGCAATTTATCTTATTTACTGTTTTCCCTCAAAATAATATTTAATGCATTATCGACACTTTCACATTTTATAACCTACTTGTAGTTTTCACGGAATTACAGATCTAGTTTAAATACGCGTTCTTTAACGAAAGTTGGGTGTTTTACGGATTAGGTGAAATTAATAATATACGTCGTCTAACAAAATTCTCGTTTGTAAAAGGTAAACACTGAGAACTCAGCATTGGATAGCGTAGGGGTGTTGCGGTTTATTGAGATAGCTGTAATAACAATATTTTGGTCCCTGGTAATGTAGCGATACGGAGCATCTCAATTGAGGTTTTTCTCGACAATATAGATGAATGTAAAATTGTACACTTTTCGCCCATTTTGTACATCAAGAAGTATTTTAGTTTATTTCTGAAAGCGAATGGTTGAGACTTCATGTTTTGGCTGAATAATTGCTCACACATGGTTTTATATAATATATGGTATTTACTGGTAGATATGAATGATATTTCACTGAGGTATATCAATTTTTCTTCAATTTTTACTGGAGGAATAATGTACCATATCATTAACCAGCTTATTTTCGTGGCAACCTAACAAAAACAAATAATATTGCCATACTCATTGCCATGCTTTAAAAAACACATTGCAGGCTTATAATAGTCTGCTTATCGTCTTTAACAAAATAGCGGTCATATACCTTTATTTCTTCGTGAACTAGATTTTCCAAACAAGTAAACTTTACCGTAAAGCTTTACACGCTCTGGCATGGTTCTTTCATAATAATATGTTGCATGTTACCAGAAAAGTTATTCCATTTGTCTGCTGTACGTTCTGGGATACAGGAATTATGTACATTTGTGAAATATATTCGGGCATCTGGCTATTTTCGTGAAATTATTGCAATAATTGTACATTTCATTTCATTTCATTTATTTCGATGCCAATCAAAATATCAACATGGCTCTGGTATCAGTTTTAGGTTGGGAAACCTCAATCACAAGACAGAAATTTGCTATATACAATAATATTATTTCACATGCCTCCTTGATCTAGCTCTTAAATTGTCAACAATTTTCGTTCACGCGTACTGATTTGATTTTACAATAAGATATAATGGTACCACAATTCATTTATTTTAATCTCCATTGCAGCATGATTCTTTATATACATTGGTTGACAAATCTGATTCAACAAACAGAAATATCTTTTATTATACTGTATAGCACCGTTTCCGATTCCCTCCAAATCTAGGCAATCTTTGTTAAATTATAATTTTCGTTCACAACTAGTATAATAGTACAGTTCATAATATTTTGGTTCTTAATGCTGTGAAAATTGTATAAATGCGAGAAATACGTTGGACTATACCAATATCAGCGCAGCCCCATCTATATAAGCGTTTTTCGATAATTTTTCGTGCGCACATAAGGATACTTAGTAGAAAGGACTATTTTGGACAAAAGACACTTCTAGTCACAACTCGTGCAGTTAACCTTAAGTTGATGACCCACCAGCAAAACATTAAGAAATACACAATATTTTAAGACTTTATGCAACAGGAATTCATGCCATACAATTTGTAACTAAATCAATTCATTACCGTAGCACCCTCTATTATTCGTTAATGTAGGCCGCTTGGACATCTATTCAGTGCGTTGAAAAGCCAACTTTCATCCATGCGGTGCAAAGATTAAAACAAAAAATATACTAATCCGCGTTTCTCTGTAATGATAATTAAACTGCATGAGTTTGAATCAGGAATAAATACAGCAACCTGCGTGGCGCATTATTGTGTACACTCCATCAAAAACAGCGGCTATGCGGAGTTACAAGGTATGTGCGGTGAAGAATTATAAACAATGAGTGAAAACGTAACCGAAAACAAGGATAATAACCGGTGTGTCCGCCTGCCATGATATGCAAGCATATCCTGCAACTATTGCCAGTTTGAGTTGACACAAAACCCCATTCCAACAGAGCATGTGAGGAACATGGCAACTACATAATATCATTACAAGCTTTTTGGGTCTATGGCTATATTATACTCCTTGATCTTTATCCGTAAAAGTCAATCCTATTTTGAATTACGGTTTCAATAGTTTTGCTCAGTGTCACCACTATACTTCTTATGCATGCTGTATATAGCATTGCAAGATGTGTCGGCATTACGTCGCAATCATAAGCAGGCAACAATCACTGCATGTATAAAAGCATTGGAAGTATGATTGGATCACTCACCAAAATTGGATCGTGTGGGTGATATAGACCGCCTTAGATAGAAGATTCCAACGAAGACGTGCATGCGCGATGTGCCGTTGGTAGAAAATTTATGTGGGGGCGGTACATTTTATTTATTGGGGTCAGTGGTAAGGGAGGCAAGACGCTGGGCTAACATACTGCGTGACAACTTCAGGGGCCGGTTGCACGAAGGCTGAATAGCGCTATCCACTGAATAGCGATTTTTTTCAAGGCTTGTAAACTTGGCTGTTCATCAATATTGCCTCAAATTAGGACTTGTATTTCTAACTTGAAGTTCTTACGATACATTCTGGAGTCCAGACGGTGAATTTCACAAAATTTTAGCAATTTCTCAAAGGTTGAAAAAACCGCTATTCATTGGATAGCGCTGTTCAGCCTTCGTGCGACCGGCCCCAGATGTTTTGGAAAAATACTTGGGGATTGTAGAACTGTTGCTTTTCTATACCTAAAGTATATGATGAAGACGTAAACGACATTTTATGGGTTGTTGATCCTCGGAAACTTTTTGCATGGTGTGTGTGGTGTGAGCGCCATTTCACGGACTGGAGTGCAACATTTTTCGGATAGTTGCTACGTACAGTTTTTGTGTTTGATAGCTTACGGAACGTTCCATGCTGGATGTATGAAACTTCGTATACGGACCCAACTTGCAATGGCGGTCACAACCACCACACCCCCCGTAGCGCCCTGTGATCGGCAAAAATCTTGACTTACTTCTTGTTGGTGGATATCAATGTAAAGCTCCGTTTATGCTGGCAATTGTAACAACGGTTTTTCTCGCCATTTTATGTCTTAAATCAATGTTAAGCCACCACTACATTAGCAATATAATATACTATCGGCTCATTATCGTTAAGCAATCGTTACATAACATCGGTCAGAATCAGCTCTCAGCAATGAAAATCGCCGTGAAAATTGCTAGTGTAAAGGAGGCCTAACTAAACCTATTTCACTTAGTATGCATGCGATTTGTCAGACTTTAAGATTTTATGTATTATAAAAACACGATGGTTGTGTTTATTATCTTTTTTATTGTGATGTCATAAGTAGCTATAATACTTTGCATATCTAACAAATCTGTATGATCCAATATCTCCCGAACGAAGCAAGGTTGCAAAGTTCTATATAAATGTAATACCCTATCTATTCATCTTCCATAATACAGTCATAAAATGCTCGTGTCAAACTTCATGTGGTCATAGGCATTTTAACCCTTTAAGTCACGATAGGGTCTTTAAGGGTAGGTTTTACTCTGGCCGACAGCAGACGATTTAACATGTCAATGTGGACCCTCCTGGATCCTAAAGGGTTAAAATAATTAAACAAAATAGCAATACGTGTCTCGGGAAGAATATTAAAAAAATTGCAAGCCATGTTTTGTGAAGTTGTGTAAATAAGGTTGAAACATTTCCCGCGTTTTTATGGGACATGTTATTTCCAGCATCCTTTATTTTTTAGTACAGAACTCTATATGATGCAACAATGCCATGTAAACCAGCGGAATAATTATGATTTACATACTGGCGGGAAAATAATTAACTTTGAGGCTGCCACGGCTGTCGTTAGCGGGGGATAGGGGACAAAGGGCTGGGACGCCACCCCCGTGAAATCGTCCTGCCGAAAAAAACGGAATTTGTCGGAAGAATTGGCCTTCTTGGTTAGCTGGAAAATGTATGTATTGCCAAATGTAAATTGACAAGTACCTTTTTAAAACATAAAAAAATATATACAAAAGTACAATGACCACACTCGTGTTGTCGGAAAATTTGTTATGACCACGCCCATTTTGTCGGAAAATTTTGTCCTTGCGCGCCTCTCCTGCCACTGAGCCCTCGTGATGACCCTGCACAATATAGACCAAGTGTGGCTACTTTCCCCTTTTGAATGGTTCGCGCAAAATGGTCGTTATGCGGGTTTTCCCTGATGCTTTTGTCCTTACCACCAAGCCTCGTTTTCATGTATATGAGCTCTTATAACACCAAAGTGAGGCATGGTGGTAAACACAATGTCCACAGGGAAAACCCGCATAAGGCCCATTGACAATAATTAGATCCCATTTTCTACGGTAATGTAGATTACAAAATTTGACATTGCCACAGTTTCTTAACAATTCCATTAAATTTGTTTGTTATTTTTCGATATGCTTTCTCGCTTGAGAGCCATATTGCTGGTTAATCAACATGGATAAATAAAGTATTTCTGCCTTTCCACGTAAGATTGTTCTCGGAACTAACTATTAACTAGACTTGCCCCAGGTCTCTCTCTCTCATACCTTCTCTGGTTCAGTTTATAATGGGCCGCATGGAGAGGAAAAGGAGATTTATATCAGTAATAGCCGACTTGACACAGCATGGGGGAAGTTCTGCCGGGGTTGAGAACTACATTAACAGGGACGATGACGTATGGAAGCAATTTGATAAGGTTTAGATGGCCTTCCCTATCAAAAATAATTCTCTTTTATTTGTACAGTTTGTTTTAAAGAACTGGTTAGCTTGATCGTGTTAATTAGGCAACTCTGTTAAAATCATGAAATTGTTCAGGTGAAGATAAATCAACAAGCTGCGCATGTCTTTGCTATTGCAACATGATTACATTGACCGAAGTAATAACTTAATCCGTGGTTATAGAGTTATCCATGGATCGATTGCGAAAATGTCTCACGTGAGTCATTTGAGATATTACACGTGATTCACATGTGCATGACATGTGAATCACACGTCACACATTAAACTGGTGACATGTGAAATGGGAAAGTGCTGCATGTGAACCACATGATATTACACGTGATTCACATGTGCATGGCATGTGAGTCATATGTGTATCACAAGTGACACATTGAACTGCTGACATGTGAAATAAAACGTGCTACATGTGAACCACATGTGTATAACAAGTACATTAACAAAAAATTCACATGTGCTTAACATATGTAAGGCCACATGTGACCCATAGGTTGCAATGCAACATGTGACAATTGACATGTGAATTACATGTGACTCACGCGTGTGAAAATTACATTGACAACCTCCAAGCAGTAATAGACATTTTAATGACCTCAAGTTCGTGAAAGGTAATGTTACAAGCAATGTGATTGGTCCGTCAAAAACGCAAGCCAATCAAATTGCGTGTAACATCACCTTTTCTGCACTTGACATAATTTTCAAAAAGATCTATTTTACCAAAGAAAACCCCTTTCATCTCCTGGGCAAGTAAAATCGTGTGCCGGTAGACTGGGTAAATATAAAAGTAGCAGAGTTGGTACAGTTAACCTTAGAGTTAATATGGCGTAGACTATCACTTGAATTATTATTATATTTCACTCCATTAAAATAATAGCGATATGATTCTTTCACTCTATTTTTACAGTATTATTACAGTACCGCTACTTTGACCTATAATACCGCTCTCTATAACATCTACAAAACCGACAGTAATATATAAACCCATATTTAAATACGTTGTAACTCATCCAGATCTTTCTTCCGCCTTCTGAATCGAACTTTTTGTCGTTAAGGCTATTTATTGGCCTGCACGTTTTAGTCTGTTGTTTGTCCGTCCGTGCTGAAATGCCCTTATACTTAATATAATGCTTGGCGACTTTAGCTGGGGTGTTGATCTTTGTTACTAGCCTGCATGCATGTGTATATTTGCAAATCTATATAATGCAAAATGTTAACTTACTTAAATGAGAAAATGATACGTGTAGAAAAAGTGGTGTAAAAGTGGAATTACACATTAGATGAGCAGGAAAGCTACCGTTAAAAAGGTTAGAAAGTAAATAATAATAAACATTCGGGAAAAGGATCACAGCCTGGGAGAAAATGTTTGTATGTTATCAGCAACCAAAATTATGTTTTGTAATTTTGTAATCATGTCCTTTGGCGCATTGGAAAAGCTTTAATCCGAAATGTCAACAAGACCTTACACGTTTAACAGTTTCTTAATACCACCTACATGTTGCTTCCGCCTTTGTCCGCGTTCACACGACAACCATATATCATCTAAAAATGTACATTAATCGAAATCTTGTAATTCTTCACGAGGCCGTGCTTTCCTCGTGTGTAAATACCCGTCGTTTTATAAACAGCAAAATCGGAAGCGTGCCGTCATTTTGTTCTTTGATGATCAGTTTCATGCTGCCTCAACGCAGCACCAAAATATTTTGATTACACACATCCAGTTTTCCTTGATATATTTTGCGTGAATTGATAACAAAATGAGTTACAAAATACCAGCATTCTTTCCCATTATTATATGGCCATAATAAACCCTGTTATAGTCGTTAAGTTACACAATTCGCCACAAGTGATTACTTATCATGGCGATGTTTTATTTAAGCACGGCTTTTCCAAGCAATCACATTCAATCGGATTAAAATCATTCACACATGCATACGGAGCTTTTCACACCTCTCCTGCTGTTTCCGGGAACAGCGTGCGTTCGCAGCGTATTCAAGCACTGTCAACGAGTTATTGTATACAATATAAATAGTAAAAGCAAGTTTACAAGTGTGCAATAAGGGGATTAACATGACTTGATGTTTTTATGATTTTTTTTCGTACAAGCAACCGTAAGGGTGCGTACATAACATTCTCCCTAAGAAATGACCTTCTCACTGGAGATTGCTGTAGGCTTGACACTTTTGTTTTGAACCGATGTCAACAATCGCTATATCTATTCTATCCCACACATGCCAGAACATTCGCCCCGTTATCTCTTGGATATTATCCTGTACTGTAAGTGTTTTGTGTTCAAATACATCTAGTGACTAGTATTGACAATAGACGTAATAATCGCTCTATAGTCTAATAAATGATATATAAACGTCTTCGATAAATTATAAGGCAAATGTCTATGATAAGGTCCTATAACACGAGACTGGCAGAGCCGCGCAAGTTCAAACAAAAAGTTCTTTAATAATCACCACCATAAGATAAGGAATAAAGAAAAGTCTTAATTAAGGGCAAACTCAAGATTTTCGAATATGATTTCCCAAGATTTATTTGTTTTTTTTTTTTTGTTTTACTGAATTGTCAACTGGGCGTTCATTCTACCATGCCATACTGTAAGAAAATTCACAATAAGTGACACGAACATTTAATAAGTATCTATAGCATTTCATCTTCACTCGGCATGCATATACTTGCGCCGTCATGCTCGATCAGCAAATGATCTCTGCTAGCTCATTTGCTATAGCGCTGCAATGGAATCGCAGGATCGCTTTTTCGAGTCCAGCTAGAGGGCAACTGATATTTATATTTATATATTTATATATTCTCGCAACTGGTCCCAGTTGAATTGGTCTTCAAAATTGTCTATAAAAGTTTCAATAATTACTACCATAAGAAAATTTACTAGTAATCACACAAAGGACGTGTCCAATCGGCATTTAATATCTAGTTCTTTGAAACTTTACTAGCTTTCTAAAGGTCACAGCTAGGTGCTACAGTACTGTTCAAAATCTGTTGGCAAATTGCAGCATGATATCCTCTGGCCACGGGCTAACAATTCGGTATTTCTCATAGCGGTAGCAACCTGACGAACTAAAAACCCTGTTTCAACTTGACAACAACTTGATATTCACAAGACTGTAGCAAATTTACGAACTATATAACAGCCCTTCCCGGGCCAAAGTTGTAACATTTTCACGAATTACTAACAGCAGCTTGTTACAACATGACAAGAACTTGATATCCACGAGGCTATATAGCGATTTAACGAAACAACAGCCTTGTTACAACTTGACAACAACTTGATATCCACAACTGGCTATAGCGAAAGTAACCATTCTTCACGAAGTGACAATTTCATAATAACTTTTGTCACAAATTGAAATGAAAATATAATCGTTCACATGACGTTTCTCGCCTATTTCTCTCTGGGTACGAGTTTCCTTTTTCCGTCGAAAAATTCGTGAACATGACAACCGTTAGCGGAGGCTCATAGATTCTCAAAAATGATGACAATTTTGAATGGATTTTTAAACTTCCTTCATATCAACTACAGTTTTTTTTTATTATCAATATCAACTTGTTAATTGCAAACTATTACCAGAGCAATGAATATGAGAACTCGGTCTTCAAATATTTATAGGACAAAACCACAAGTATAGTCAAACTATTTGACGGCCATCTTGAAACGTCATTGTTGCCATGGCAATGATTAGTAGATATATTTCGAATATATGACAACTAGATCTAGTCTTACCCGCCGGTATCTGATGTGTTACGTCACCGCTTATTAATACGTTGTCCGCCATAGGTGACCCATGAATTCAAATTTCGAAATTGAAGAGATTTAGGGACTACGCTGTTAGATCTTCATACGTTAGTAAAACGCTGCACGTATTTTCACAACAATTCCCTCTAGAATTATATCATATATTCGCTTCTTTCTTGCTAGCTCCATACAATATTGCGCACAATTTAGGGGGACCTCCTTTAAGGAAAAGAGCAAATCACAGCACAAATTGCTGCATGATGTCCAATTAGACAAAAAGTAGAGCAACTTGATGGGCAAGTAAGGCTAAGACGTTGTGAGGATTTATATATATGTTTTGGATTTGTCTGGATTTTTGCGAATCTACACTGAGCATGCAGAGAAGCGCTGCTGAAAGCATCACTTTTATGAGATTGCCAAAAGTGCGAATATTCTGACGTATCGAGCGAAAGTCATTCATTAAAGCGAAAACCTTTCTAATTCACTCTGATGAAGCGCATTCGCTCGAAACGTCAGAATATCAACACTTTTGGCAATCTCATAAAAGTGATGCTTTCAGCAGCGCTTCTCTGCTCAGTGTAGATTTGGCAGTTTACCACCTTTTTTGCTTGTAAATCACGCAGCCTATACAGCATCAGAACTTTTTGGATTACTTTTATGAGATTGCTCGTCTATGCTGCAGCTTGCAAGTTCGTCTCCACATCTCATTATAATAAAATTAGTGCTATTGTTTTATGCATAATATTTAATGTTTTAACATAATATGCCTAAGCTTATAAGATATCTATTCAAACTACGTCTTGAGTGGGGGGGGGGGGCGCGGGGGCGGGGGGGGGGGGGGGGGGGGGGGGGGGGGGTGGGGGGGGGGGGGGGGGGGGGGGGGG
>JAOTOK010097064.1:0-10717 GCA_025770025.1 Virgularia gustaviana | reverse complement strand
AATAGGTCGAGGCTTGTGACTAGTCTAGACATAAGCGTGCTTTAGTTTGGTTGGCTACTAATATTCTATTGCGTGCACGTAGTCGAAATGCATAGCTTACATGGCAACATTGAAACCGGAGTTTAGTGCACAAAAACGTTCAACTTACAAGAAAGGTCATTGCTGGAGTTATCTTTCAGTTTTGTAGAAATTTATACGTAGTTTCCGGGGATAGGCTTCAATGTTTTAAATTGTCTCCCAAACATTTAATATTTTCACATTTTATTTATTTATTTTTTATATTCCAAAAAAACACATATTGATTGCTAGGAAGGTGAAGCGTTGGGTAGATATAAAGATATCGAAAATTTCAAGGACCAAGTGAATTTATGAAGCTTTACAAGTGTGATTTTAATCACGGTGAAGCCTTCGGGAAAAGCTGTGTTCGGGTAGACATCGTTGTTCCTTCGAGATATTTCGGCGTGCTTACCGAATGCTGGCTGCGCCTATACCAGTCTAATGCTATTCCTTAAGTGTCGTGTTTATTTGATGTCAACTTTTTCCCGTTATCGTTACGCACTGATATTTTTAGCACATATGAGTTCTCGACTGGTCGCGCACCCCCCATCTTGGCCCTAATAATAGTGTGGTGGCAGGGTTTAAAATGCTTCCCAGCAGGGCGTGGTCACTTGCGGTTTTGGCTCGTCGTAAAGGATGATGGGATATGTTGTATATAAAGCAAGTGTTGCAAGATGTCTGGGCGAAGTTCAGTGATGAGTGCGATGCGTCCCGGCCAAGCTTTGACTAGCATGGAAAATAGACCCATTTCTTCAGGTGTACCGGCTTTCTTGGCAAAACTTTGGAAACTCGTAGAAGATCCTCAGTCGAATCACTTGATATCATGGAGTCCGGTAAGCAAACTTGAAATCTACAACGGTTTAGCTGCGTGCATTCTGCCGAGTGCGCCATGTTCATTCGCGTTGTCTTTGAACCGTTTAAGGGAACAACACGGAAACATTTACTAACCACAAAACCTTCCAATGTTTGTGTAGGACGAAACCAGCTTCATTGTCCACGACCAAGTGACGTTCTCCCGCGATATTCTGCCAAAGTATTTCAAGCACAACAATTTTGCAAGTTTCGTTCGCCAGCTCAACATGTGTAAGTTTATTTCATCATTCATGTTCAAAAAATATCCTCGCGTCGCAGCTTTCCCGCTCGCGTCACTCCCGGCGCAACTGCAAACATCGCCGGGCGGTTTATATTTTATCCGTAGACATTCACAGCTCATTGGTAGCAAACAAGACAAAAAAGAGCAACAGACTACAATGCTAACATGAAACCTTTATCGTTTTAAAACAGATTTCCTTCAAGTTCTAAGCAAGCTTCGCCAAATCATAGCTGCAATATATACACGCGATATCATCTCAGATCCTTTCACCAAATATTCATACATTGTCCAAGCAGAAATATGCTTATAACTTTATCCCCTAAAAGGAGAGCATTCACTACATTTAAGCAATCCGTTTTATAGTAAATAGAGGACATCAGACAAGTACGTTGCATTTCATCCACATTCAACGACAACACAACAACAACATGTCCAGTGCGGTTCTATTTCTGTTTAGTGATAATAGGCAAACAACATAATCATCTATTTCGGGTTTATATCCTCTCGCAGAGCTTTTATGCTTCAGAATCTACCCACTATAGTCTACGCAAGCTTTCTGTATGTTCAATGTAATTTGTAAACTCGTGCAGAAATTCATAACAGGGGGTAAAGAAAGACGACCTGTACACCATCATTGACGTATCCGTTTGTAGCAACATCTCGTCATTTTTGGAAGATCTGGGAGACCTTGTAGTTATTTCAGAAACCAAAATAACTATTTATAGTTCTGTGCACCACTATTAGTATCCAATAGGATATTTTTCACTGGATTTTCCAAATGTTTACATTGCGTGTTCTACCGTGAATTGTTTCTAATTTGTGTGATCGCGTTCGAAAAATGTTCATTGTAACATAATTTGGCCACAAGCATTGTTTGATGCACGGCAACCATAAAAATATATGAGAACGACATGTTGTGTAAATGTTGATACACGTTTTGGAAATCTAGATCCTATGTGGCAAATACAGATCACTTTCCTTGCTATAGCATGCAGAACCACCGAGTGCTGATGTGGATTTTGTCTGGTACAGATTGTTTACAATAATCTGTTTGTACACTGTTTTACAATGTGGCTTTTGCCGGTTATTCTTTAGCCTATTATATACAGCAAAGTACAATAATACACTTGGAACTTTCTGTCTGTCGTAAAATTCCCTTAGTTTCATGTAAATACTACGTGTAAATATGGGATTTCTAAGCAATTGCATCAAAAATCATCATGTGGAACGTGAGGTGTGTAAAAATAGCAGTTGTGAATGAAATATTACATAATGACAGTGTAGTATTAAAGTTAATGTGGGAATATGATTAGAAAATGTGTGGACAATAGCATGTACTTACTTGATTGTCATGCTAAACTTATGCAACCTCAAAGATGTATAATGTTGATAGTTGTCCAATATGTTTCACACAAAAATGATTTTATTGTGGGAGCAACATTTGTTTTTGTTAAATAGACACAAAAAATAATGTACAAATGTACAGCCTGTGCTGTCCTGTTTGGCCTTTTTTGAACTATTTAAATTCAGTAAGAGTTGGGCAGATAAATGAAGGAAAACTATATTCTAGGATATGGTATATTTTTGTCAGCTGTTTCTGACCCAAACAAAAACAAACACTTTATAATTTTGGTTGCATTAACTGACTATTTAACATAAATTAATGTTGGTTTACAAAAAAACACTATTTTCCAGTAATTATTACAGGCAAAACATAGATGTAGTCACAATGTAACCACGTTTTGAATAATCTTAAGCTTTTTGCAACCTTTTGTTTACTAAAACATTAATTTTTGGAAGGGCAGCCTGGTATTTGTCACAATAAATATTGCTTACAAGAAACTGATGAGGGATTTTCTCTTGCAAACAACTCATACTTGTCATCAAGATCCATGTTGGTTTAAGAGCTTTTTTAGCCATAAGAATCATTTATTGTAGATCTTGCTTGTAAAACTTATGGATAAATTAATATAATTAATAATTTCTGGTAGGATTATGTCTGATAACACTGATCAGCCTTGAATCTTGGGGTTGTTTGCTATTTTACTTTGCACCAGTGTCAGACCATTCAACAAAATAAACATGGCTGGCATGTATATATTGACTAAGTGGGAGTTTTGTTGAAATTTACGAGTGTAGCAGTACTAGTGAGTAGTAAGGATACAAATTAACATATTCAGATGATTCGTGATACCCTATATTTGTGCAAAAGTCTAGTTTGTGATGTCTATATGTGATGCCTTAAAGTATATACAGTCTATAATAGGTTGATATGGAAAGAGGCTTTAGTTAGCTAAAATTGGTAACATACAGTCTATAATAGGTTGATATGGAAAGAGGCTTTAGTTAGCTAAAATTGGTAACATCTGATTGCAGAAAACATTAAATTCACTAAACACTTTATTTGAATGTAGATGGCATTGCTTAATGCACTATACACTTAATGGTCTATTGGTGTGTTGGGCTGTAAGATGCATGTACATCTTGTATGAACATCTGTATATCTTATTCTAGATGGCTTTCGCAAGGTTGTTGGTGCAGACCAAGGGGGTTTGAAAGCTGAGAAAGATGACTGGCAGTTTCAAAATTCAAATTTTTTAAGACGTCACCCTCATCTATTGGAAAATGTCAAACGAAAGGTATGCTAAGCTATGAAGTAATATGGCATAGATGACATTGTGTCTTCAAAGTTTTACTTCACTTAACTAATGTCCATACATGGAAAATAATATATATTTTATAACTTTGTGCATATCAAACACTCGCTTTCTTTTTTGGTAGTCTGCTCCTGATGACAAGAAGCCAAAGGGGGAGGATTATAACCGTGTTTTAACCGATGTGCATCACTTAAAAGACAGACAAGAACATATGTCATCAAAACTTGATATTGTCAAAAGGTAAAACCACCATCTCAATTTTGATAACTATTGGTTAATTCATGGAAACATTGCATGTCCAAGAGACGAGCAAAATGTTCACAAATAACTGACACCCATCAGGTTGTAAAATAGTGGAAATCTTCTGTGTAACTGTGTACAGTCTAACAAAATTTATAAATATGGATTGTACCACAAGTGTTGTCATTCAAAGAGTGATTTTCACAGTTGCTTAAAGCAATTTTCTCACTTTGTTTAAACAGAGAGAACCAGGCCTTGTATCAGGAATTGGTTGAACTAAGACAAAAACATGAGGAGCAGGAACAAGTGGTTAATAAGGTAACAATTTTTGCGGTTTACAAACCAAGTTTTGTATGTGTGAGTGTGCCATATTGCATGGTTGTGATAAATCAAGGAATTTTTTAAAAGGAAGTAATTACACATATATTTTTTACTAAATAGTTTCATTATTGCTGCACCCATTACAAAATAGCCAAAGAGTCTTTCAGTAACTTCTCATATGAAGTAGTGTGCTAAAGATAATTGTGTGGGAAACAATGAAGTGTTTTTATTATTACCATTTGCTGTTGGAGCTATTTCACTTTATCCATGGTATGCCATGAAGTACTAACCAAGTACTGTGATATCTGAATCATTCCCAGCAATGCTTTGCTAACCAATGTTAATGATCAATTTTTAGTTGATTCGTTTCCTGATGAAGTTGCTTTACTCCAATAATGGCTTAGCTGGAACTAAAAGGTCAGTAGTGCCATTCCTTGATAGCATGTATTGTGCTATTGCAGGGTTTATTATGTGTATAATATTATCTGACTTAGTTGTTAAAAGGTTAATGTTCTTATCTGGAATGTGAGCTATTAATAATTTAATCTAAACTATATTGTCCATATTTTACTGTCATTCATTATGAAAACAATATGTGCATTTTTATAGACCTCTGATGATCCAAGGGGCTCCTGAGAACCCCAGTAAAAGGCCTTGCCCAGCTCCACCACCAATGAATATGGATAACCCAGGCTCTTCTCAGGCACAACAGGACAGTTACAGGGTAGGCTAATGACCAACTGTGTAAAGTTTTGGATGAATCATACAGCACAGTTAGTGTGATATAATTCTATATTGTGTTCATTCACATTTGTGTGTGTAACATGTAGTAGCTGGTTCTGTTAGCGCTAGTACAGTAATGCGCAGTTTTGCACTAGTTTTTATTGACTAAAGTAATAATATCTGTGTTGTTTTGAATCTCTTTAGTCTCCGCCAAGACCAAGCAACATGAATGTTGTGCCAACTTATTCAGGTACTCCACATATATTTTGCAAGTACTTTCTTCTACTTTTTTTAAAATTCAATTATATATTAAAACATTCATATCATATATTCTGCTTATCTTTTGAATGTGCTAAGCTTGATCTAGTTGTTAGGTTGCATCATTTCTGTTTTCTCTGTCCTTCCAGACACTTCTGGTCCTGAAATCACTGCCGTTGATGATGATGAGTTCCCTGGGATGTCCATATCTGCTGTACGACCTATCATCAATGAGCCGGGTAACCCACCAAGTACTTCAGATGATAGTTACACTGCTCTACGACACCTACCTATGGAACCACAACATGCTGCTCAGCGTGGTCGCACTTACCATGGGGACAGTTACCATGCTTCCACGTCACATATCCCACAGGCGCGTATTTTACAACCACAAGCGTCCTATCCTGTGTCAACCATGGGTATGATGCCCAGCCGTAATACAACAAGTAATGCATCGGGCTCCTCAACATCAATGGTTGACAGGTCAGCAAAGTAATGGCCTTTATGTTGTTTTTAATTTAACAGTCCATTTTTGCTTTCCACATTGTTAGAATTGTTTATTCCCATTCGGGGGAAATGAAAGAAAGTACAGTACTCCTGTCATTGTTAGAAAAGCTAATTGTCTGAAGTAGATTATCTGCTTAAATAGCAACAAGTTGTCTCATGAAAGCCTGGGAAAACTCACTGCATACATTAATAAAACAAATGATACCAAAATAACTTGGAAAAAAGACTTTAAGTGCATAAATACCGTAGTCACAACACAAAAACAGCAAGGATTGGTCCAGTGATGAGTACAATGTAGATATATACAGAAAATTGTCCGTCCTAAATGTTTGCATGGTTTCTCCATAGGGAACAACTCCAGCACCACGTAAAATACATCGAGGACAACTTGGACTCATTTCAAAACATTTTAGCTGCTGGAAGTTACGGAGATAATGGCATGCTTGATGTAAGTCAGGTAATATGAATAATACAGCTATATCTAGCAGGTGGAAGGGCATTGGGGTTAGTGATATTATTGGACACGTTTTCTTTGGGGAATTGCGTTAAAATAAATCATAGTTTGCGATATTGCGCATATGACCAACGTTTGAGTTGCGCAAGGTTTCGGTTTTGAAGTTGCAATATTACGGGAAAAATACAACAAAATGGCGATGTTACGGTGTCTTTAATTTGTCGCGCTACAAGGGATGCAATCTACCTTTTTCAGACTCGATCGATTTACCTTTAATACAATAAAGTTGAAGTACAATACCGTACATTTTATTTCAGTCTATTTTATTTTATTTGCGGTATGCGGTAATAATAATTTTGTGTTCGCGTGATATAGGGCGTGGCCGCGGGCTATACTAGTGCGTAGTTAGTCGTCCGTATAACATAGTTGTCCCCAGACGCCACGTTTTTGGGGGTATTGAACAACCATGGCGTGTATCTAGAAAACTGCAAACATAAGAAAGAGTCGGCTGACAACAAAAAAGGCAAACCTAAACTGATTTAAGATAAGAATGAGAATAATCGTACGTGGAGTTTCACGGAAACGAGGCAAGCGATATTAAATTATATTTCTTACGTATTTAGGATTTCCTTGATTCCATTGTTGATGGGAATGGGGACTCTCCTTCGGCTGCTCAAAGCAACACTGATGCAGGTAAGAAGTTGGTTAACATGCTCCCTGGAATATTTTAAACATATAAATTAGACTTATTATGTAAGTTGCAGTCATGTAACTAAAATTCTGTAGGACTGCAAACACAAAGGCAATTGACCGGCAAAATAACGATATTAAAATAAATTATCATTAAAAATAAAGTATTTTTGTAATCACCATCCGATTCCGTCATTTTAGGTCGGGAGACATATAGCCGTGGGAGTGCAAGCCCGACCGGCAGTCATTCATCCTCGTCACGTCAGGGCCCTCCACCATCGTACAGCCCACAAACAGCCCAGATGGGCAAGTCCATCAACTGGTCCGTGTCATCGATGCTGCCCGAACAGCAGGAACGTTCAACACCTCGAAGATACTAATAATGAAGCTGCAGAAAAGTCGCCCGAATATTACGAGGGCTCAAGAGTCAATTTGCAGGACTGCAACTCGGCGCTGCTTGGCTACTGTAGATGATCCAAAGGATTAAGGGGGTCGAAGTAGGAATATCGTGAACCTGAAGACACTAACGGATCCTTGTAATGACCTGAGAATCATCACTAGGAAACAGTGCGCTATAGGGCGGGTATTACATCATCGCTCAAGAATGGTAGCTCAAAGCAGCGAAATTGACGAAATAGAATGAACTCCCACGTAGCACCATATTTGATGCTCTAGAAAGAAACTGAAGAAAGTAAATGTAGATTTTAGTCTGGTGGGAAATATAGATCTCCACGGAAATTTTTTATAGAATCCGCATTTATTTGCGTCGAATTTTATGTGAACTGAAATTTTCAATGTGTATCTGGTGTAGTTTTTATCTTGCCGAACGTGAATTTTTGGATTCGGAAACCAGGGTGTGCAGGTAGATGTCATTTGACATCATACTTGTTCCCAGTCTGTGTTCTTTCTGAATATGCCACACAGCAAAAATGAAGTGTCAGCGTATAAGATATTGTAGAAGTAGAAATATGCTTGCACGTATGAAAATTTCCTGTTTCATTAAATGAAAATATACCCTCATATATCTATAACCATGTAAATATAATATATGAGAATAAAGTTAAGATGTGTTGACACATCTACGAAATCTTCCGAAAAGTTGGATGGCTGAGCAATTATTAATCGGGTATCTTGGGCTTCATTTTCTAACCTACCAAATGTTCCTGGTGTGTTGGGAGACCATTTAGGAGTCAGGGTGCATGGGGTGGCGATCAGCTCCCTTGTGTACCAGACATCTGGCAAGCTTAATCCGTCTCTGGATGAAATTGCCAAACGCGTTTAACAGACGTGAGACAAGCCCTTGTGCTCGAGATTCTGCGTTGATATAACCATGAACAAAGGTAGTCCATCCCTAGGACACCCAGGACTTAGGACATCCAGGCTAATCAGAAGCACCTAACGTGACCCCTTATAATCCCATGTTACCCCTACACCTATGGTCTATCCTGGATAAAGTAAACAGTCAATTAATAGTTTCCTTGACATCACATTACCATCGTGATGATATCTCAATATCTCGTCTGCTGACTGTTGTTGCTCCTTCCATAATCCACGTTACATTTTGCGTCAAATTCTCTGCCAAGTTACTGACCGCGATGTCACGATTGGATAACCGTCTCATGATGCATCGAAGTTACGGCCACGACCGGCAAGGACCAAGACACACACGTCATGGCGACATCCGACCACACGGAACCGACTATAGCTACCAAAGACCACGACGAATGCTGGTGGCAGTAAAAGAGGGTATGTTACATCCGAAACCACCAACCTATCGTAGACTGGATATGGACGAAGTTTTAAGAAAACTACCCATAGAACATTGCAGGACATCGACTTCAAGAAATATCGGTTGGTATAAAATTCACATTTTTAAGAGAAATCTGTATTAACCACTGGATCATACCTATGATATGCCTTACATAGCTAAACTTATCATACGAGAATTGTTTCTCTTACATAACAATTGACGCAATTATTTCACGTGAAATATTAAAGTATCACGGCGAAAGCTCACTAGTATTTAAAAGGCTTTTCTTGTCGTGTTTTAATTCCGCTAGACAGCGTTGTTTACATTGTACTATACAAAGAACCAAAGTAATGTGGCCAGCTGTGGTATATATAGCCATATACAACTCTATTCAAGCCAAGAACATGAGTTTATGTTATCATAGAATTTTCTCATATTAAACAATAAAAGATAAATATTTTGTTATTTATGTGCACCAGGTAGAGATATCAAGCAGCGTCTTAGATGTTTTTTGTTGTGCACTGATAATGCTAGTAGTGTGTTTGGGTTTCTGGTGTTACCATAGAAACAGTGATATTGCGATGACATATATAGCATAATATGTCGCATTCCAGATCTGGTCTTTGCCTCAAAATATTGAAATAAACATGTATACACTAAAGTGTACGAATTCGGTGGGGAAAAGACTTCGTTTGCAAATTTTGTTCCAAAAAGTTTAAAAACAAAACCCACCAGATTGTAGTCAATGGTCGACACAAGCAAGCATCGTCAAAATATCGAAATGTAACAAATTACTTTTGCCGTACTTTGCCGCGTGTCTTGCAGGTGTTTCAATATGAACTTACAGGATTACGCGATATCAATTTTCGAAGTTCTAAGACTAAAATGAAACGATTTTAATTTCCGATGTAAATCTGTACCGGGGGGATTTCAGTGTAATGAAATGCAAAATTTTCTAAAATTTAGTTTTAAGGTGCATTAAGAAGTTTATATACAGTTAATAGAAAGTTTGGCTAAATTTAGCACACTTAGGCAAAACATCAAGGGCTATGTTTACAAACACGAACTGTCGGAGCCTTTAGAGTTCGATTTGTTGACCGAAATCGTGGTTGTTATGGTTTAAAAGTGATTAAGTTACGTCAACAACAGGTCAATAGCACTGACAATCTAATTGGACAGAAACATCATTAGCGCATTATCATTAGCGACAACGTGAAGTGCTTTTGATAATATAAACCAAACTATCGATATTCCTGCAATTCCTGGGTTGGCACGACGTTTTGCATGCAGGAATGGCAACCTTCTACCCATGTACACAAAAATATGGCTTGCCGCAAGAGACGCGATTCAATCGGGGAACCGTCATGTTAGCTTCGGCTAAAGATTGTTTGTATCATCCGAGGTTGCCAACATTTCGTCGTATGAGTATGGACACAGTGTCGCAGAAACTGCCTTATGAACATAGTAGAACAACTACAACCTTAACCAAAGGTATAAAACACTACAGAAACATAATACCGGACGAGACATCGCAAAATGCGCAAAGAAACGCGTTACAGTGTTATAAGAATCTTTTGATCGAGTGTTTTATTAAACCGTTTTGTGTTGCAGACGACTTCCGTAACGCATCTGTAACTTTATTTGAGAAGACCAAGCAACCACTTCCAGAACAGGTAAAATTCGAGTCTTTTATACTTTTTAGAGGTTAAGAAAGATAGTTAAATGCAAGTAACTATGGGATTTTACGGAGAGAAGTCAGTACAAGTTTTTGTTGTTTGTAGATAATAAGTCTATTGCTCGACGTTGTCAAGGAAGCGCTCGTTGCTAAGTAATTAATTGCGACATTTTAGGATTGATCTTTGCGTCGTAAAGTCTTTCTTAAGAAATTATGTATTATAATTGGTTAAAGCAATGGAAGCGCTTTCTGGAATTATTTGTTCGTCTGTGCAAAATTCATCAAAATTGTT